>APFE030193618.1:292528-350112 GCA_000404065.3 Pinus taeda
GATCAAATCTTCTTTTATCTTCAAAGTTCAGCAGAGAAAGAGAGAGAGAGTACATTAACAACAGAAGTCAATACTTTGACTTATCTAGATCTAGCATAGATCATTTCGTATCATGAAGAGATCAGTTGAAGACATTTTGCTTCAACTGATTCTCAAGGTGACTCCTTCACCTATCATCGTTCTGCATCTCGTCCATTTGCTGCCCCTGATTGTGTTGCACCATCATGCTGTCTCATGATCTCATACATTATGTTGCCCTTGATCTCATCTATCATGCTGCCCATGATCTCATACAGCATGTTGTCCATGCATTATGTTTCCCATGATCATTATGCTTCATGTACATATCAGCCTTAGTAGAACACGCTGTCACCTACAAGAAATCAACACAGATCCTTCACGCTGTAATACTAGGTTCAACCTTCTGATTACGGCCTCACAAACTATGGTTAGGAGGGCTATGTATAAGGCCTTTTGTGACAGCAATAAGGAGCCTTTCTGACCTGCAGATGTGTCTTCTTGACAACAGATTAGGGCAGTTGTTGCTGCGTAACTTGACCTGCGTTTAGGGCACAAGTGACTGCGTATAAGAGCCTCCATAAACAACGTATAAGGGCAGTTGATTAGGCCTCTAGTAAGGCTTGTGTTTAGGGCATAAGGGCACTTCTAAGACAGCAGTTGTATCTCCTCCTTTAGGACTGTGTTTAGGTCATCATTAGGGCTTCCTGAAACGGAGATCTTGGACAGCGTTAAAGCCTCTCCTTGCTATGTTATAGAAGCCTCTTTTAGGACAGTGTAGGAACCTTTCTTTACTGCGATAAGACTCCTTCATGACTGCGGCTAGGGCATGCTTCATTGACTGCATTTTAGACTTCTCTTTGATAGCATCTAGGGCTTCCAATGACAGCGATAGAAACCCTCTCCTTGCTGCTAGAAGAGCCTCCTCTTAACTGCGTATAAACCTGCGTAGAGCCTTCTCCTTTTGACTGTAATTTAGGGTTGTAAATAGGACCTGTGGTGAGGCTCCTTTCATGCCTCTTTTAGTGACTGCAACTAGGGCTTCTTGAATAGCGTGCAAGCTAGGGCATCATCTGCGTGCAAACTAGGGCAGCGTATTCCTTTTGTGACTCTCCTTCTCAAAACCCAAGACGTGGAGAGGAGATCACATCAAGAATGCTCTTACAAAATGATAACAAATCCTCATCTATTTATACCAAAACAAGGATGATGAATAGACACGTCTATTGGGCTTCTGAGCCTACTCAAGTTGCTGGTCGGCTTAATAATAATTATATAAACAAAATAAATTCATATCTCCATAAATACTTATCGGAATCGGATGATCTTTTGATCAATCCACACCTCTCACGAGAGGGATCCAATAAAAATATCAGCTGACATAAATAAGCTGACCCACATGGAGTTTGGCCCTAGTTGCCAATTTAACAAAACCCCACTCCAGAAAATAGAACTGACTGATTAATATGGAGTATCTCCAACTGACCCTCAAGCCTCCTCTTATACTTTTCCTATTGAGTCTTCAACGGCCGAGATTAAGTTCCTAATCAATGGCTAAGATTAGATTTGGCTTGATCCATGTCATTTAGAACATTCTCACCCAGTTTTATATTAATACCCATTAATATTTTATTTTTCCTAAGTTTAGACATAGGAACCCCATTAGAAATATTAATTATTTTAATATCTCTCCAACTGGGTGGAATTTCCCCAAACAATTTCTGGTCTTGGAGATCTTATGTGCCTTAGCCTCTCCACAAATTTGCATGGCTAGAGAACATCTGATGCTACCACAAATCAACATAAACCAATCCTTTCCTCAATACAATTCTAAGAAGAAGAATCACTTAGCTTTCTTGAAGACTGAGGTCTCTTCAAATTTCTTTGGGATGCTTTCTTCAAAGGGATATAAGATTAGTTCATTGCAATGTATCTCATCTTGATCATAGGTCTCATAACCTTTATTACTGTATAGAACCTTTTAGAGCTCAAAGATTAAAGAATGACTTGTTGGTATGTCTTTAGAAAGAGATCCTTTAGAACTTCACACCGGCATTAGATTAGCTTCTGAATGAATTTAAAGATTCGACTTCTTCAAAAGTATAAAATAAAATACTTGCTTTCACCTTTGGCGCTTCTCGGTCACAAACTCAGAGGTCTTTAATCAATAAACTAAAACTTTAACCCTTGTAAACAAGGCATTGTCCAACAACATCTAAAAAAATTGTAGACTATGATAATTCGGGCTCCTATGAAGTTAGTTGACCTCTATTATTAGTCTTGAGACCTACTTGTAAATCTCTGAGATAACCTTGACCTTCAAACTAGTTTAGAGGCAATGCTTCAAACTTCTATCAAACTGTGACAATTAAGACAAAAATCTTCGACCAACTGAAATGGTAGTCTTGGGCTATCAATCCCGAAACAAAGGAATTCCTTAGCTTGGAGACCTTCTTAGACTTGTTAGGATACAAGTTTGCATCCTTATAAACAAGATAAATTGATCTTTATAGACTTGATAAAAAATGTGACATAGTAGTATCATAAGAACATATAAAAACGAATTGTAGGCATGCTCTTCGATCATTTCAGGTAGCTTGGATGATTTGAGCTTTAGAACTTTGGCCTTCTATAATACCCTTGAGGTCATTTTCGAATCTTCTGGGGTTTTTCAGACTATGTTATAGTCCCTGAAGCTCAGTACAAAGACTAGGACTGAGGCCTAGGAATTGGGGCTTCGATTCTATAACCACTTTGTCCATCTCTTAAGGAATTTTGGTCTACCATACATATTTAACTAAGATTTTAAAGGATTCATTCCAAGGCCTAACTTGGCTTCATCTTCAAGGCTACTTTTCAACCATATGCTCTGATCCCATATTTATTTTATATAGGTCTTCTTTACTAGCAAGTATTTCTAGTGATTCGATTCTTTTACACATTTTATCTATGATTTCATCATTACGTAAATACACATAAGACATCAAAAATATAGATTTATGACATTAGGATGAGGAAGAGATAGCCAAAACAAGGGCCACAAGAGTTTACCTTGGGAAAAACCACATGGGAGGGAAACCCAACAACCTTTTCGATAGAGAAATTCTTTAGTTCAACAGAGATATATCTTAGTCAAACATTAGGTAAAACTTGGTCCATCCTCCTAGTCAAGTAATATGCCCACAATTTTTTTTGTTTGATTAGGTCTTCCTTTTTCCATCCACAAAGCTCGATCCTTCCACACAGATTCATCCATCACATAGACAAAAATTTGGCTATCAAAGAGAAAGAAATTTTCTCTTCAACAAAGGGTTTCCACAGTGATTTGGCCTTCATCACAGAGAGAAAACATAGGTTCATTCTTGTCACAGAGCACAAAGAATTTTGATCCCTTAACATACGTACTAACACATAAATTAGATCCTTCAAACCTCAGTTTCGTCCTCTTCTTCTAGCCTAAGATCATGTGAATTGTATTCAACATAGAGAGAAGTGGATTTCCATTGGAGGAGGTTGAATCACTCTTATATATATCTTTTCTACTGGCCAAATGCATGCCTTTTAGAGGCTAGGCCAACTTGACTAGGATGAGGCCAACTACATATTTTTGGAGCCTTAAAATTCAACTTTTACAAATTAAAATTTTCCTCTTTTACAACCGACATGAAGGACATGTTTTTTAATATTTTTCTTTTTGACTTAAGCATGAAGAACATGCTTACACGTACATTAAAGAAAAATAAAAATTATGAAGACCAACCATAGTTACAAAATTTCAACAATAGGCCCCATCCTTTAGTACCCACATACCCTAGCATTAGCAATCAATATTAGCAACAAATGTAATGCATCTTCTAGGGCCTTTACTTAACAGTGCAAGATCGATGACAACAAATGGCATCAATACTTTAAGAGCTTGTGGTTATAAATCAATGTCCTACTTCTGAACATACAATCCATCATCTTCAAAGAAAACATAGGTTTGTTATGTCATACTTCAAACGTTCAACACATTTATATAGATCACATATTTCCTTTACTAGCCTTGTCTTTCTTTGAGTCACAATTTGAATTGCGATGCTCTCATTACATCTTGAAATATCAAGATAATTTTCATGCTACAAATTAGAGGTGTATCTAACAATATGAGCATGATTGAAGATCATTTGTGAATCTCGTCACAAAACGTGTAGGAAAAGAACTTCTTCAGCATTCATAACTATTATAATTGTCTTTCTTCGAGGGTTCCTTCATAACAGATACACTGTTGCCACAAAGTTATGATTTTACATTCCAAGCATGGAAAAAACTTCTTATAGCTTTGTTAGTCCTTTTTATAGATCAATAGGCCACATTAAACATCCCATCATTGTATTGTGCTTATGCAATGGTCTTTCAAACTATGGATTGAATTGTATGTCTTGATGTCAGTCTTAGAACATATATTCAAAGAGAACCAATCATGAGCTACATGAAACACTTCAACCTTGCCATTGATACTAAAGCATCAACCATTCTCCTATGTATAATGTCTTCCACAAACCAAGGATTAAAGATTAAAAAATGGATCACATTCTTTTCTTCTAGCAATATGAATCTCGACTTCATAAGAAGGGGTATTATTTTCAACACAAAATGAAACTTCGACCTTCCTAAGACCTCTTGGATTCCTGCAACCAGTTTTGAGACTTTTTCAGTTTGTAAAAAATGGATTGGGGCCATTTAGTCCCTTGTCACAAGCTTCGGCCTTTTCATAAAATTCGGACTTGTGGTCTCTGATTTGTTCATAGAGGTATGTTTTTCTAGACTTCTTCTAGGGCATAAAAAAAGAGACAGATCTTGGTCTCTTTTGGGATATACTCATTTCTTCTCAGGACTAGACTATGATTTCTAGGGCCAAAACAAACCGTGGAGGAACAAGCTAACTTCTTCCAGGCTTCTCTCAGACCCTTGCTTTGAAACCATGTCGATTTTTCATACATCTTCTAAATTGATAATTACCTCTAATGATTTAATCTCCTTTTAATATATATATTCATCATTAATTAATTACACATAAGACATCAACGGTAACATTTATGACAATAGGATCATAGAGAGATAGCAAATCAAGAGACAAGTATTTACCCTAAGAAAACCCACATGGGGGAAAACCCAACAACCTTTTCCTTAGAGAAATTATTCATTTCAACAAGAGATACATCTAATACATTCAGTTAATAATTGTAATATTCCTACTTAGGAAATACAATGATAAACAAAGAAAAAATGAACATTCACACACAAATTACAAACACTTGAGTAAACACCCAAAATTTCTCCAAAATTGCACCCATCTGAGCCATTTTATTATAATACACAAGAAGTACAATGGTGTATGGTGTGAGTGCACCTGGGCTTGCCAAAGGCAAGATAGAAAAGTCTCAGGTGCTAGAATGTGTTGCCTCTACTATTTCATGCGTTGCCCTGGAAAAATTGCATGGACTGCTGAAATGAAGTTGTTGTTTGACCCACTTCCAGTGATAAGAAAATTCTGGGAAACTAACCTCGGACTCCTCTCAAATAACCCACCAAAACCCAGAAAGGGTTTGGCCTAGTTCTGACCCTCAAATTTGACCCCAATTTCCATGTGCTCCACAACTAGTTGTGTATTTTGAACCTCTTGTGAATAGCATTGTTCTCACCCTCCAAAATGGTGCAAATTTCTCATGAATTCCTCCTCCAAGTGACTCCCAAATTCCACAGTGCAAACCAGCTCCAAATGGCCACCCCTTCAGCTCCAACGTGCAAAGCATAAATGTCCCCTGTGCATGCCCACACAATCCTTGGAATGGTCACACTGCTACAACAAAAGATCCCCAAATTTTGGTTGCTCAATCACTTTGATTCTTCAGCAATTAGAGGCCCAATGCTTCCTCAGAAGTCTCAACGATTATGTTGCTCCCTCACTAGCTTCCCAAGGAATTCATGTTCCTCTCCTACTCCCATTTTGTTGAAGGAAACCCCCACGAATTTTCTGATACAATGCTATAAATAGCTCACGAGGACAGCAATTTCCCTCCATGGGTTGTCAGTCGAAGTCCACCGAAGCAAGGGGTGAGAAACTCACTTGAGAATCTCATGTGCTGAACAACACTAGCAAACTTGGCTCAACAACTCAAGTGTGTTGGTTAAGTGAATTCTCAAAGTATCAAAAGGTGCAAAATGATGTGTGCCTCCTCTATTTATCATTGGTTGCATCTTCCTTCATGTGGGACCCATCATCAAATTCCCTCATCCCTAAAGAGCTTGAGTTTCCTTAGTAGTGTGTATTTTTCCTCTTGGGTGGCCCCCATATTCCACTAAGTGTTCGATTTGCCTTTTTTCCCTTGTGTGAGTGCCTTCTTTAACAAAAATTTGGAAGTGGGGTCCTCCAACCCACTTCTCCTAAGTTAGAGACCAAAATTATCAAAATTAAGCAAAAATTGTATTCTCACTTAGCAATAATTGCTAAGTGGGAATATCACAGTCCTCCCCGCCTAAATGTCACTTGTCCCCAAGCAACTGCAAAGATGGGTGTTGAAGTACCTGCTTACCCTCCCAAGTGGCATCCTCATCAAGCAAATTTCTCCATCTAACAAAAAAATATTTGATGACCCCGTTCCGCAACCGCCTCTCCCTGGTGTCCAAGATATCCTCTGGCTCCAAGACCAACTGCCCCTCACCATCCAAGGGCGACAACTCTATAGTTGTTGTCACCTATTGACCCAGTTCCTTTTTCACTCAAGATACATGGAATATATTATGGACCCTACTCCTTGGGGGAAACTCCAACTCATACGCTACCTCACCAACCTGCCTAGTGATCCGATATGGCCCATAGAAACGACGCTTAAGCTTCTACGCCCCATTTAGCTTGAGCATGGATTGTTTAGTATCGTTGGAGTCTTAGAAAAACCAAATCTCCAACCTCAAATTACATCTATACTCGGGCCCTGTTAACGTAAAACTTCTATTATTTCTGCGCAGTTAGTAGGTTATCCTTGAGAGTCCAAAGGATATCCTGAATCTCCTATATCTAATCCTTCGCCCTAGGGGACTTGTTGTCTCCAAAAACCATGTGAGCGAAAGGCAATGCATCATAATCGTACAAGGCTCAAAATGGAGACATACCTATGGACATGTGGTACATTGTGTTGCATCAGTACTTGCCCCAATGCAAGCATTGTATTTATGCACATTGTTGGCCTGTCATATAGTTGCGTAAATAGCCCTCCAGCCACTTGTTCACAATCTCGTTCTGTCCATCAGTGTGAGGATGATAGCTAGTGCTTGGAGTAAGCTCAATACCCACCAACCAGAATAACTCTTGCTAAAACCCTCACATAAATTTGTTATCCCGGTCACTAACAATGGTCTTAGTAAGGCCATGAAATCGAAACACCTCTCTGAAGAATAGCTCAACTACTTGTGAGGCTAAAGACCGAGCTGAAATGACAAAGAAGTGGGTAAACTTGGTCAATCTGTTGACCACCACATAGATGCAATCCTTGCCCTCTACTGTAGGCAACCTCGTGATGAAATCCATCGAAATACTCTCCCGCTTCACCTCAAGGATAAGAAGAGGTTGCAATAGCTTAGCAGGGTGTATCTGCTCACCCTTACTCCTCTGGCATGCCTCACACTCCCAAACGTGCCTCAAAACATTGTCCTTGAGGCCCTTCCACGAAAAATGCTCCCTAATAGCCCTGTATGTGTTGGTGAACCCCTGGTGTCCGGCCAATGGTGATTCATGGGCAGCTTGCATAATCTTCACTCTTAGTCGGGAGTTGGGCACCAAATAGATCTGGTCCTTATAGTAGAGCACCTCGTTCATCAACTTGTACTGGTCATCTGGAAATGTACCATCAAGAACCTCACATGCATGGCAATATTTGGAATACTCCACTAGCAACTGCGCTCTCCAATCTGGTGTAAGGCTCATAAGTGACAAGGTAGTCAACCTCCTAGACAATGCATCCGCCACCACATTTTCTCGGCCCTTGACATAATCAATGTCAAAATTGTATAACCGGATCTTACTCGCCCATTTTTGTTGCCTCTCCTGCAACTGTTTCTGATCTAGGAAAAATATGAGGTTGTTGTGATCTGTCTTCACCTTGAACCCGTTGCCCACCAAGTATTGTCTAAACTTGGTAAATGCATGCATGATGGCCAACATCTCTTTGTCATAAATGTAATACAACCGTTCATGGGTAAGTAGCTTCGGGTTCTCAAAAGAAATCGGGTGTCCCCCTTGCATCAAAACTGTCCCTAAGCCCTCCTCGGATGCATCGCACTCAAGCACGAAGCGTTGTGTGAAATTTGGAAGTGCCAACACTGGGCAACTGCTCATCACCTGTTTGAGGCACTCAAAGGCCTCCCGCGCCCCATCCGTCCACTCAAACGCACCCTTCTTGGTCAGATCAGTGAAGGGTGCTGCCAACTATGAAAACCCCTTCATGCACTTCTTGTAATAGGTGCAAATGCCCAAAAATCCCCACAACTCCATCACATTCCTAGGTGTAGGGTAGTCCAAAATGGCCTTAATCTTCTCCTGGTGCACCCGCACCCATCTTCTCCAGTGATGTACCCCAAGTAGAGCATCTTTGTGAGCCCAAACTCACACTTGGACAGCTTCACATAGAACTATTATCACTCCAAGATCTTGAACGCCTCCTCCAGATGCTGCAAGTGCTCCTCCCATGTCCTGTTATAGATCAATATGTTGTCAAAGAAGACAAGGACATAACGCCTCAATTGCCCACAAAATACATGGTTCATGCAGGACTAGAATGTGGTTGGTGCGTTGGTTAGCCCAAAGGGCATCACCAAAAACTCGAAATGTCTATAGTGGCAATGAAAATCCATCTTGGGAATGTGTTGCTCATGCACTCTGATCTGGTGGTACCTCGAACGCAAGTATATCTTAGAGAAGTACTTGGCTCCTCTAAGCTCATCCATCAACTCGTCAATCCGAAGAATGGGGTACTGATTCTTCAGAGTCTTCTTATTACGAGCCCGGTAATCAATGCACATCCTCGACGTACCATCCTTCTTCTTCACTAGGATAACTAATGAAGTGAAGGGGCTAGAACTGGGCCTGATATGCCCCAATGCCAATAACTCTTGAATGGGTTACTCAATCTCATCTCAATAGGCCTTGGGATCTCTGTAAGGGGTTGTGATGACTGCATGTATCCCTGACTCTAGCTCAATGGCATGCTCAAACCCTCTGTCAAGTGGTTGTCCTAGTGGGATGTCCCCATATAAAAATTTGCTGCAATAATTGATTTATTTCTCCTACTTATTTATGATCAGTTATTTACGAATACTTCAGTAAATACCAAAATAAATTCAGTTGCAGATTTCACAACTAGAACTGAAAATTAAACGGCAAGAGAAACATCAACATATGAAAAATCACATTGACACACTTGTTTTTGGACAATCGTCCCCGGAAAAACCCAATGTGGGAAAACCAATGTAGCAGATCTGAGGATTCTTATTATTAGCAATAAATATCTTAATACAATCTAAGATGCTCATCTAGCAATCCTTTACAGAGAAAATACTGGCGGAAAATCTGAGTCAGTTTTACCTGACTTCACCCGACAACATTTTGGTTGATCCAGCACAAGACTGGCTAACCCCGACTATTTTTGTGTTGGCTATGCGTCAGCCCTACATCACCTTCTCTGCCCTCTATGTTAGCTCTCTCGACAGTTTCCGACAGTTCTGGTTGTTCTAGATTCTATGTGACAGGCAGCTTTTCTACTTTGCGCTGAACCTTATGGCTCTGCGTCAGGACTATGTCGACCTAGACTGGTCCAGCGTCAGCTCCTTGGCTACTGTGTTGCCTCTCTACAAGCTCTCTCTGCCTTTTTGTTTTGTATTTTGCGGAAAGTCCTTCTCCCGGATTCTCTCTACCCCTCAGCTGCAAGATCTCCCTAATCGATTTTCCTCCTGAGAACTTCTCACCTCAAAAAAACGATTTCTCAATCTCTTTGTGTCTTTCCAAATGAACCCCAAGTCTACATTTTATACTTTTCATGTTGAGTCTTCAACGGCCGAGATTAAGTCTCTAATAAACAACTAAGATTAAAACATGACTTGATCTGCCTTCTACATCATTCTCATCCACATTTTGATTAATTCCCATTAATATTTTAATTTCCCTAAGTTTAGACTTAGGAACCCCATTAAAAATAATAATTATTTTGATAAAATACAATCCGGGTGGAATTTCACCAAACGGTTTTGGGTTCTTTAGAACTCATGTGCCTTGGCCCCTCCACCCATTTTTCAAGGCTAGAGCACTTCCGCTGCTACCAAAAACTAATAGTCCCTCTTAGTAAGGAAAGTGCTTTAACAACAATGTCCACTTGCATGTTGCTTTATTTCTGAAGCACCTCCTTTCTGCAGTGATGCTGGCACCAACACTCTGTTGTTGCCCATGACCCTGTCACTGCCACTTCTGCATCTGTACTACAACTCCCTCTCAAATGTTGCATCATTCTATTGAAAGGGATTTTCTAACATACCCATTTATTCCCGAAATTGAACAAACTTGGCTCTTTCTAGAGCCTTGGTGAGTATGTATGCCACCTAATTTTCTGTGGGAGTGTACTCCAACTGTATTGCTCCACACTGAACACAGTCTCTGATAAAGTGACACATAATATCAATGTGTTTGGACCAATCATGAAATATTGGATTTTCATAGAGCTTGATACAACTCTAATTATTACAGAAGATCTTTGTCGCTTCCATCCTTCTCCTGAATAGATTTACAAGCAGTTTCCTGAGCCATATAGCTTCACATGTAGCTTTGCTAATTGCCATATGCTCAGCTTCAGCAGAGCTCAGAGCTACAGACTTCTACTTCTTACTGCACCAGGAGGTCATCCTAGATCCAATACCGAAGCAATACCCAGTGGTACTTTTCCTGTCTACTGAACTTCCTGCCCAATCTACATCAACAAATCCACTCAATTGAATAGCATTACCCTTCGTGTACCTTAATCCAAAATTTAAGGTTCCATGCACATACCTGAGAATGTGCTTTGTTGCTGCCTAGTGCTCCCCTTTTGGTTCCACCATGAACTAATTAAGGGTGTTGACATCATAACACAAGTCTGGCATGGTGTTGACCAGATCAATAAGTGACCCAACGAGTTGTCTATATAAGGTGGGGTCCACTTCCTTGTCTCCAGAAGCATCTATTTTCTTCCAATTGGTAATCGTAGTCGTAGCCATAGGTCGACAATCCTGCATTCATAATCTTTTCAGAGTTTCTAATGCATATCTTCCTTGGCCAAGGAAGATTTCACCATCTTGCATCCAAACTTCCAATCCCATAAAATAGTGCATTAGCCTCAAATCCTTCATATCAAACTCAGTTTCCAGGTTCTTCTTACAATCCTCTATGAGTCTGGATGATCCTGCCAAATATAGATCATCCACATACAATACCAAAATCAACGGCTCACTTTCTACCAGCAGATAATAAAGATTTGGATTGACATCACTCTTGACGAATACCTACTGTTGTAAGTAGCTTTTAATTCGACCATACCAAGCTTTGGGTGCTTGTTTTAGCCCGTACAAGGCTTTCTTCAACCTACACACATGAGTTCTCTTTTCATGTGTTTTAAAACCTTCTGGTTGTTTGATATATACCTCTTCTTCTATCACCCCATTCAAGAACGTTGTCTTGACATCCATTTAGTGAATCTCCCATCCCATCTGTGCTGCAAGGGATATAATGGATCTGATAAAGGTATATCGAGCCACTGGGGCAAAGGTTTCCTTATAGTTTATTCCTTCCTTTTACGCATATCCTTTTGCGAAAAACCTAGCCTTGTACTTATCTACGTTGCCATTTGCAACATACTTGATCTTGCAGATCCATCTCGAACCTTCAATTGATATGTTCTCTGGTCTTGGTACAATTTCCCAGACATCATTTGTCATGATAGAACTATATTCTTCTATTATGGAATCCACCCATATTTGGTGTTGTATGGCTTCTTGAAAACTAGAGGGTTCTTCGACCTGAGCTACCAATGCTTGGTACCTGTCAGGTTGTCTACATTGCCTTTTCTCGGCTCTAGGAGCTCCAACGAATTCCTCTATGTCCCTCAGAGTCTGTCGTACTCAACTAGTTTTTCCACTGGTGGTGGGAGGTTCCATCTATTCCTCTTCCTGTACTTGTTGTGACACTCCTTGATCCTCTTCTCTTGAGGAGATGCTAGTACTGGTTACCGTGCTTGAACTGGATTCTTATCTTCCTGCTAGATCTGATCCCTATTGTTGGACTAAAGGAGCATCCTCATCTTGTTCTTCAAATGGCATCTCTCGAGATTTCCTGAAGGCTCTATCTTCCATGAACTTCGCATCCCGCCTTAATACAATCTTTCTACTACTCGAAATGTAGATCTGATACGCCTTTGAACTCTTGTTGTAACCTACTAAATACCCAACTTTAGTAGTCTGCTCTAACTTACTCTGCTTCTCTTCTGGAATATGGCAATAAGCTACACTTCCGAATATCTTGAGGTGACTTACTTCTAGCTTCTTTCCCGTGAAAACTCCCTCTGGTGTCTTCTTTCCTAAAGCCGTGCGAGGAGTCTTGTTCTGAATGTATACAATCGTGCTACATGCTTCTGCCCATAAAAACTTGGGTAGATTCTGATCCTAGAACATCGCCTTTGTTGCTCCAACAATAGTTCTATTCTTCCTTTCTCTGACTCCATTATGTTCTAGATTATAGGGTGTTTTCCATTTTCTTCGGATCCCTTCTCTTGCACAGAAATCAATGAAGTTCTTATCCGAGTATTCTCCTATATTGTCTAAGTGCAATATCTTGATCTTCCTTCCTGTCAGGTTTTCCACTAGAGCCTTAAACTCTTTAAACCGATCAAAGACCTCATCCTTGGTTCTCAAAAAATAGATCCAAGTTTTCCTAGAATGGTCATCTATGAAGGTAACAAAATACTCAGTGCCACAGATGGCCCTTATAGACATTGGACCGCAAATTCCTTAGTGTATTAACCCCAATACACTCTTAGCTCTATTGTTGCTTCTGGAATATGTTGCTTTGGCGTACTTACCTAACATGCAACCTCTGCATGTATCATCATGCTTGGTAGTAAGCACTGGAACTCCCGTAACAATTTCCTTGAGCATCCGTAACACCCCATGATGTAAGTGTCCCATCCTCCTATGCCACAACTCATTTAATTCTTTTTCTCCATCAACATTACTGTTTATCAATGCCATAGGAGACTCGAGTTGCAACTTGTATAATCTGTTGCTTCGAGTTCCAATCTAGGTCCTCTTTTTCCACCTTGGATGCTTGACATATACTCTATTACCAATGAAGTATACATCATATTCCTTATCTTGTGATTGAGAGACAGAAATAAAATTCATTCCCATACCTGGCACATGCAGTACAATCGTGGCCCGAAGACTATCTCATGCTGCTGTTTGGAATATAACGGTTCCTTTTCCTACTGGGGTGCACTTCGTCCTGTTACCCATTGTGATTTGGAAGTTTACATGTTCCTCTTGATAGCTCGAGAAATATTCTCGTTCTCCAACCATACGAGCTAAAGCCCCGATATCAATGTACCAGTCCTCGGGCGATGCAAAACTTGATAGGCAAGCAAACTCCTCTTCCAGCGTAGAAGCTAATTCGAAAATATTTTGATCCCTATTGTTCTCCATGCCCTTTTTCTTTTCTTCCATCTTGTCTGAACCTTCCTCTGATACCATGTGAAAATTTGTTGCAATAATTGATTTATTTCCCCTACTTATTTATGACCAATTATTTACCAATATTTCAGTAAATATCAAAATAAATTCAGATGCAGACTTCACAAACTAGAATTGAAAATTAAACAACAAGAGAAACATCAACATATGAACAATCACATTGACACACTTGTTTTTGGACAATTGTCCATGAAAAAACCCAATGTGGGAAAACCAGTGCAACAGATCTGAGGATTCTTATTATTGGCAGTAAATATCTTAATACAACCTAGGATGCTCATCTAGCAATCCTTTACAGAGAAAATACTGGCGGAAAATATGAGTGAGTTTTACCTCACTTCACCTAGTAGAATTCTAACTGATATGACATAAGACTGGCTATCCCCGGCTATTTTTGCATTGGCTCTGCGTCATCCCTACGTCACCTTCTCTGCTCTCTACATCAACACTCTTGGCAGTTCCCGACAGTTCTCGACAATTTTCGACAGTTCCCGGTAGTTCCAGCAGTTCCCGACAGTTCTGGTTGTTCCCGCAGTCCTGTATTTTGTGTGATGACAACTTTTCTGCTCTGCATTGGCCCTTCTGGCTCTGCATCAAGACTGCGTGGGCCCAGACTGGCCCAACGTCAACTCTCCTAGCTACTGTGTCGCCTCTCTGCAGTTCTCTCTGCCTCTCTGTTTTGTATTTTCCAAAAAGTCCTCTCGTATTCTCTCTACCCCTCAGCTGCAAGATCTCCCCAATCAATTTTCCTCCTGAGAACTTCTCACCTCAGAAAATCGACTTCCCTAATCACTCCGTGTGTTTCCAAATGAACCCCAAGCCTCCATTTTACACTTTCCTATTGAGTCTTCAATGGCCGAGATTAAGTCTCTAATATTAGAACATGACTTGATCCGCCTTCTAGATCATTCTCACCCATATTTTGATTAATACCCATTAATATTTTAATTTCCCTAAGTTTAGACTTAGCAACCCCATTAAAAGTATTAATTATTTTAATAATATACAATCCAGGTGGAATTTCACCAAACGGTTTTTGGGTTCTTTAGAACTCACGTGTCTTAGCCTGTCCACCAATTTTCAAGGCTAGAGCACTTTTGATGCTACCAAAAACTAACACCCCAAACACTATCGAGTACGTGACCAAATCTCAAGATAGCCAAAATATCTAGATGGGGTGGTTTGTGCTGACCACCGGCATCTGAAATCCTAAACTTCACTACACATTCGATGTCCCCATGTCTCAAGTTAGCCTCCATCTGGTGTGGCGAGACTGTCTGCAATGGGTATGAGTGCATGCCCCTCGAGACAACCAACTTCCCATCTGGCCCCACGAACTCCATCTCCAACTTTCGCCAATCGGTAGCCACTCGCCTAAGAGAGTAGAGCCACTAGACACATATCACCACATTGGTGTTTGGTACATCCACCACAAAGAAGTGGTTAGTCACTGAGTAATGCCCCATGGTCATTGTCAAAGCAAGGACATATCTACATGGTCATACCCCTAGGTACAAGGACAAAAAACCCCTCAAACTCCTCTGCAGTAATGCCCCTCCTCTATACCACCAGTGCATCAATCAAGTTGTGGGTCGCCCCATTGTCTACCAAAACTAAGACATTTTTCCCCTGCACTGTGCCTCAGATCCCCAGGGTCAAAAATTTGGGAACCCCACGTAATGAAGCAAGTACTCCCCCAACAGGTGGGAAAGGTGCTCCCCCGGGTGGTGGTGGTGGTCCCCTCATTGCATGTGGCTCGTTGTCACCTCCATCTACCTCTTGCTCTATCTCATCCTCCTAGTCACTATCAAAGAACACCTCAATGTAGTGGACCTTGCCCACGTGCATCTGTGGCCTAGTGCTCAAAGCTCCTGGCAGGTGAAGCATACCTTCCTCCTCCAGAGGTCTCTCCTAGTCTCCTCATCCAACTTCCCACGCCCTTGGTTAGCTCTCGGTGGTGGGGCTCCATTGTCACGGCCCCTGGGAGGAAAAGGAACTCGTGGTGGAATCAGTTCCCTAGTCTCAGGGATTGCATCATGCAAATCCCGAGTACAAGTCACGACCTCCAGCAGTGTGACTGGTTTGCGACATCTCACCAACCCACGTAAGGGCTCAAGCAAACCCTCGACAAAAGTATAAACTCTCCTAGCCTCGGACAGGTCTGACACCATCATAGATACTCTAAAAAACTATGATATGTACTGCTCAAAGTTGTCGGTCTGTTTCAGTTGCGTGAGCTCTCTAAAGTGGGCCTCTGGGTCCCTCCTGTCAAAATGATCCACTAACTTCCGTGTGAAATCCTCGTAAGAAGTTATGCTTGCATGTCCAAGCATAGTCAACCCGTGAAACCACCAGTGGTGGGCTTCACCCTCCATGTGTAAAGTAGCCATCTTAATGGCCTCTACCTCTATCATTCGGTTAAGTTGGAAATATGTGTCCAACTTCCCCACCCAAGCATTGGTTGTGCACTTGGAAGATCCATCGAATGTGGGAAGGTACATCCTCCCCATGGTGCGTTGTAGCTCCATGTTTTGTGCATTGGAGTCCCCTGTATCCCTGCCCTTCTCATTATGCTTAAGCTGGCAGAAATCTTTGAAGGAGAGTGCAACTCGAAAATCATCCCCCATAGACTACCACCCCTAGAAATAATCCCCAATGGGCATCTCGTCGTGCCCATCCTGCTCACCTGGTCCTGAAGGCGAAAATGTGGACAAAGTAATGCTGGTTGGCCCATTGAAAGCATGTGGGGAGTCATTGTGAATGGTGGTCATACTGGTGGTAAACCCCCCAAGTTTCTCCAAATGGAAATTCTCAATGCAAGCTCTTGTCCCGATTTTGCTGCTTGAGTTCATTTAACATCTCCTTCTGCCCTTTAGCCAAGTCATTTAGGGCCTTCAAGAGGATGTCAAATGTTGGCTCCTTGGCTCCCCCATATTTGCCTCTTCCACGACCTGCTCTAGAGTATCAATATCCGGGTTGATCTCCAACTCTCTTTCCCTCCTCCAATACCTTTGTCTTCGATAGGTAACATTTTGCCTATCCTCCAAGTTCATAGGAAAATCCCACGGTTAAGCCAAGATCTAAGCTCTGATACCATTGTAATATTCCTACTTAGGAAATACAGTGACAAACAAAGAAAAAATGACCATGCACACATAAATTTCAAACTCATGAGTAAACACCCAAAATTTCTCCAAAAATTGCACCCAGCTAGGCCATTTTATTATAATACATGAGAATTACAATGGGGTATGGTGTGAGTGCACCTAGGCTTGCCAAAGGCAAGCTAGACAAGTCTCAGGTGGTAAGATGCAATGCCCAAGTGCTAGAATGTGTTGCCTCTACTATGCCCTGCATTGTTCTAGAAAGAGTTAAAACTGCACTATCTGCAAAAATGAAGTTGTTGTTTGACCCATTTCCGGTGCTCAGAAAATTCCAGGAAATTAACCCCAGACTCCTCTCAAATAACCCACCAAACCCCAGAAATGGTTTTGGCCTAGTTCTAACACACGAATTTGACCCCGATTTCCACATGCTCCATGATTGGTTGGGTATTTTAGCCCTCCTGTGAATAGCATTGTTTTGACCCTCCAAAATGGTGCAAATTGCTAGTGAATTCCTCCTCCAAGTGACTCCCAAATTCCCCGACTCAAACCAACTCCAAAATGGCAACCCCTTCAGCTCCCACGTGCAACCCAAAAATGCCCCCCGCACATGCCCATGTAATCCCTGGAATGGTCACACTGCTACAACAAAATCTCCCCAAAATTTGGCTGGTCAATCACTCTGATTCTTCAACAATTAGAGGCCCAATGCTTCCCTAAAAATCTCAACAATTTTGTTGCTCCCTCACTAGCTTCAAAAGGACTTTTTGTTCCTCTCCTACACCTAGTTTACTGAAGGAGACCCCCACGGATTATTTGATACAATGTTGGAGCTGGCTCACAAGCACATCGATTTCCCTCCTTGGGATGGCACTCGAAGTCCACTGAGGCAACGGGTGAGAAACTCGCTTGAGAATCTCGTGTGTTGAACAACACTAGCAGACTTGGCTCAACAAGTCAAGTGTGTTGGGTACGTGAATTGTCAAAGTATCAAAATGTGCAAAATGATATGTGCCTACTCTATTTATCCTTAGTTGCCTCTTCCTCATGTGGGACCCATCATCAAATTCCTTCATCCCCAAAGAGCTCGAGTTGCCTTAGTAGTGCGTATTTTTCCTCTTGGGTGGCCCCCACATTCCACTAAGTGTTCGATTTGCCTTTTTCCCCTTGTGTGAATGCCTTCTTTAACCAAAATTTGGAAGTGGGGTCCTCCAACCCACCTCTCCTATGTTGGAAACCAAAATTATAAAAATTGAGCAAAAATTATATTCTCACTTAGCAATAATTGCCAAGTGGGAATACCACAATAATATAGTCAAATCGACCAACAAAAACAATCCAAGTCAAATTTGATAAAACTACCCTCTTGACAAGTCATAAAGCTACCCAACAAACTCGACCTGATCTGATCTGCTATGGCTGAATTTTGGCCTTCTCTTGTGCCCAAAAAACTCAAACCTACTGCACAAAAGTGCCCAGAAATTCCACATGTTCGAAACTGTGGAGAGAGAATGATGACACATGTGTGAGGTCAAACAAAGAAAATTCAACAAACTGTTGGAGAACTTCGACCTTCTTCTTTGTTCTTTTCATTTAGAAGAGCAGAAAATATCTTCTTTATGAGAGATCTGAATTGCCCAAGAGGCAGAAGTTGGATGGCATATATATAATGATTCTGGAACGCCAAGTTAGTGGGTCACTCTATTGGGGCCAACTTGAAGCTGACCTTACATTTGGAGGCTAAAATTCAAAATTTATCTTTTGAAGCCAAATGATGAAGAACATGTCTTATATTAATCCTTACATGTATTTCAAGGGCTAAAATTTTAATTATGAAGACCGGCCATAGCTACAAAATTCAACATAGCCTAGTACTGTTGAACATATATAGAAGCTTGATTCACATCAAAATTTTTGATGTTTTATGAGGATAGTAGTAATGTTATGTAGACTTAGTATGTTTGGGAGGTAAATATCTTAAATTGTTTCAACACATTAATGTTATGATATCATTGATTTTGATACAAATGAAGCTAGTACCCTAGTACTATCAAAGGATGATGTTAATGACACCATTGAGAATATGAGTATGTATTATATTATATAAATGGTTATTCAACATGAATTGTTGCTTTATGCATGTTCCTGTTGGGAATCATGATTGTCATTATACCAAAACCCACAGGTGTTAGTCAACGATCGCATCACTAAAGAAGGATCCACGAGAGGCGGTTAGTCCATGTCGTGAAACACATGGAGAGCATTGGTTTATCCAATGTCGAACAATCTACCCCCCCCCTAATGTGAATCAGGTGTGTACCGAACTCATGACCTACGCTCTGATACCACTTGTTGGGAATCACGATTGTCGTTAGACCAAAACCCACATGTGTTAGTCAACGATCGCATCACCAGAGATAAGGATCCATGAGAGATGGTTAGTCCATGTCGCAAAACACATAGGCAGCGTTGGTTTATCCAATGTCTAACAGTGCCTTGACTTTAATCCTTTGTTACCACATGTTTGTTTCTATCTCATTGTAAGCTTGCATGCATTATTGCAAGTAGGATAATATTTGAATCGCTACATCATGTTTATGCAAGATTTGAGTTCATATTTTGAAATGCATGGACAATATATATATATATATATATATATATATATATATATGCACACCTACTTTTGTATACATAAATGGAATGCAAAATGTGGATTGATATCAACTTGTGTACAGTCTAATTTTAGTTTTAGTTGTATATATTTAACTTCTATAGATTTATTTCTCATTTTGTCAACTAGCTATTACTTGCTTGATAGTTATAACTTTCATTTCAATACTTCATTTTCATTTTACCATAGGTATATTTTAGCTTTTAATTTAGGACAACATTCTTTATTTGTATTATAAATGGAAAAACAAGACATAATTGAAATTAACTACTAATATACTACTTTCTCTAAAATTAATTCACTTACAATCTAGGGAGTCCTAGAATCCATAAAATGGAAGGGCTTTAGTAACTCAATGAACTAATTAATATGATGGCATAGTTTGTGAGTTTAGGACTTCAAGCCTAACTTGAGTTTTAATTCCAATTGTCCCCTTAAGATCCTTGCAAGGGTGTTTTGATTATTGTGCTCAAATAGTTCACATTGAGAATCAAGAACATATTACATTACTCTTTGGTTTGGACAGAACATGTACCGCTCCAATGAATTACACAAATTTAGAACCCATAGCTAAAAATAGTTTATCGCTCTAGCTTATAGTGTCCCTATCTCACTTAAACACAAATGCATTCAATAGAGATGTTTAAATGTTTATGGTTTTGTCACTAATCAAAGTCAACCAAGTTTTCCCCTCCATAAAATTTAGTAGATGATCAATCAACCAATAATTAATGTTGATCACGTCAATGATCAATTTTGACAAAGTCAATATTTTCCTATAATCATGTTCACAACATCAATATGCATCATGTCATCTTCATCCATGCCAATTCAATTCTTGTGCCATTATAAACTCGTGACGATTTGTGAATGTTCATAAGATTGATCCATATTGGAGTTGACATACACCAATTTAGCACCTATGCTATTTTAATCTACACTTCTACAGAATTACAATTCACATTATATGTTTCATCATCACAATTCCCCATACACTTGACATCTCTGAAAACTTAATAATTATTAAAGAAATTAGGTTATGTGATTACAAAATCTACACCATGTGATAACACCATTATATATGTTCCTTACAAATCACTCACGAAACATCAACTTTGGTCTTTCCTCACATTCCTACATCATAACATGTGCCTTGATTGATGTTTTAATAATATACTTATAAAGTGGTTGTAATGGTTGAAAGTTGAAATAAATGGGAAAAAATGCTTTGGTCTCTCTTCACATTCACACATCATAACGTGTCCTAACTAGTGTTATAATAAGGTTTCTAATAAGACTATTAGAAATCTAAAGGGTGAAATAATTGGAAAATTTTATATTTTTGAATTGTTGAAAATGTTTTTAGCATAAACATGGTGAAGGGAGAATCAACATGCTATTTCAATCTAGGTCTTCCATGTAGTGCCCCTCCTATAACCCTAAGGTCTTAAGGGAGGTCCCATTGGATTAGGGCTAAAGATTAACCCCCCGAGTAAAGTGAGAGAACCAATTTATAGTCAAGATCGATCGATCATCTAGATCACCCCTTTATCATACTAAATTCCCAAAACATTAAGCAAAAACACCTGATTGCAAGATGAACAAAATACCTATTGAGTGGTAGCCTGCCTTCATCCAATAAGAATGCTGAATGGCAAGAGATGTAGTGACCAGTGCAGATGGTGGAGGAGCTGGCATATCATCACCATCAAGCTAATGTGTAGGGTTGTTCGCTGGCTATCCAAAATAGGACAAATTTTTTTCCTAAGGGGTTACCCATTGTGGTGTGTAACACGGATGAATGCAACCAATGTAGAACTAAAGCTCCTAGGCATTTTGCGATTCAGTCATCCTTAAAACATCAAACCAACAAATAATTCAATAGTCCACCCATATGGGCTAAGGACTCTTATCTTTCTTGACAGAAGACGAAACTTCCCTTAACTCCTCTTTGGAGAACTCTTCAAGGAAGGCCACATTTTTTTTCAGTCAGAAATCTAGGCAAAAATGAAGCTAATTTGATAATTTTTCAATATTCACTCTCGTAGGATCCTTATAGATCTTCTATAAGTGTCTAATTCCCATCTTAACTATCCCTCTATGACCTCTTGTCCAATCACTTTGCTTATCTTTCATTTCCCGGATAATAATCCGCTTCATCATATGATTAGCATATTCATGGAAAAACCTTGTATTCTCATTATCATTCTCAAGCCAAATTGCCCAGCCCTTCAATCTCTACTCTGTCTCTTTGTTAGTCAACAAAATCCTAACCTTACTTCCCAACTCATTCAATCTCAATTCTTCTTCATCATTAAAACCCCATCTTGCATTATCTTTGTCAGTCCTACAGATCTCTGCCTCTGCTTCCTCCGGGTCCTTATCTCTTTATTTAAATCTTTCAGCTGCCCAATCTTTCACTTTCGACCTACTAATATTCAAGGATTCCACAAACTGAAAATTAGTAGGAGAGTCCAACCTACCATCAAATTACCTCTACTCAGTACTCACTCTATATCAAATCCTGTAATTTCTCGTCTTCCAACCAGCTGGAGTTGAATTAGAAAGGAGAAAAGGGTTTACCAATTATTGTCTCCATTTGTAAGTAAAGTAGACAATGATGTAAACCTCCACCCTAACCAACTCAAGACTTGTATATATGTTAATTTTAGGTATGTTCTATGCTAGAGCAATTTATTTCAATTTTCACAGTTAGCTCAATATATTTTCCAGATTAGCAATCACATGAGCATTAAAGTAAATTGCAGATAGAACATTAATATAAATCGCAGAAGACAAGCCAAGACAAGAGGACACAAGATGTGGCACCAGCCAGGGACAAACCCCAATGTGGGGAAACCCTTGATCAATTCTTCTTTTATGTTCTTCAAAGTTTAACAGAGACAAAGATAGTACATTTACAACAGAAGTCAACACTTTTAGTTATCCAGATACGAGCATATATCATCTCCTATAATGATTATCCATGAGATCAGTTGAAGACATTCTGCTTCAACTGATTTTCCAAGGTGATGGCTTCACCTATCATAGTGTTGCAGCTCATACTCATGTTGCACCTGTCACTGTGTTGTACCTAGTCACTGAGTTGTTCCCATCACTACGCTGCTCCTTACTAACATGCCCATCATGTTGCATCATACATCATCATGCTGTCTCATTCATCATCATGCTGCCTCATACATCATCATGCAGTCTCATTCATCATCATGCTGCCCTTTACATCATTATGCAGTCTCATTACTGATCATGCTGCCCTTTACTAACATGCTCATCATCTCAGTGTTGTACCAAAATATCACTGAGCTGTTCTCATTGATCCAAGAGAGGTTCCAGCACTGTTAGTGCAACCTTCTTGCCCCTTGAACAGCTTATCCTTGAGGCTGCACCACTTGTCAAATCCATGCTGTCTGAGGTTCTTCTATGACAGCACTTTAGTCACCATGAATCTATACTCAGGTCTGTAATATGTAACAATGTTTATCCTCACGCTGTTACCTACAACAAAACAGGTCTCCTTGCTGCTCTTAGATGCCTCCATTGACTGCGTATTAGGTGTCTCCATTGACTGCATTTAGGGCTGCTTGGACAGCATATAAGTTCCTCCATTAATGACTGCGTTTAGGGCTGTTTGAACTTTGGACAGCGTATTAGTGCCTCCATTAATGACTGTGTATAGGGCTGTTTGGACAGCATATAAGTGCCTCCATTAATGACTGTGTTTAGGGCCAGCGTATATCCATTAATGATTGCGTTTAGGGGTGTTTGGACAGCATATAAGTGCCTCCATTAATGACTGTGTTTAGGGCCAGCGTATATCCATTAATGATTGCGTATAACTGTCTTCATTAACTGTGTATAAGGTGTTTCCATGTCTGCGTATAAAGAGTCTCTATGACTGTGTATGGATGTCTCTATGATCTGTGTATAAGTGTCTTCATGAACTGCGTATTCTTCATTGACTGCATGTAAATAAGTCTTCATGACTGCGTTGGATCAGCTAGGGCATCATACTAGGCCAGCGTATACTCTTTAGTGTCTCTCCTTCACCAAAAACCCAAAGACGTGGGGAGGAGGAGATCACATGAAGAGTGTGTCACCAAATGACTTCAAGTCCTCTTCTATTTATACTAAAACATAGATGATGAATAGACATGTCTATTGGGCTTCTGAGCCTACATAAGATGCTGGCCGACTTGACAATATGTCTTATAACACAAATAAATTCATAACTCCATGAATACTTGTCAGAATCGGATGATCTTTAGATCAATCCTACACCTCTCTATGAGTGGGATCCAATAAAAATATCACCTGCCATAAATAAGATGACCAACATGGAGTTTGGCCCTAGTTGCCAATTTTAACAATCTATCCACTTTTCCCATAAGACTCTCAGACATAAAGAATCTATCCAACCTCTTGGATAGTCTCAGGCCCCAATTTGTTATTTTTCCATGTTGGAGAGATCTTGACCGGTTCTATATCAATAAAGCCTGTCCACTTGAATCTGTATCTAAAGAAAGCTCCTAATTTGTCAGTTTGACCTGTAGATCTCCAAATCCTTGATCTGCTCCAGGTAAAATTCAGATCCCCACCAATAATAACATATCCAGCTTGTAGAATATTAAGTCTAAAAAAAACTTTTCAATACCTCTGCCAATGTTCATATGACCCGTAGACATTATGCAGAGAAACAATAATACCCAAATTCTTTATCTCAAATGAAGTACACAGACCTGATGAAAATGAGAAAGCATTTGTCAGAGCTACAGATGGACAGCATCCAGTGACAGTGCTCCCTGAAATGCCCTCTGCATCTAAACATTACTACATTCGGGTGTGAAATCTTCTGTTGGCAGAACTTGATCATGATGTCGAATTTAACCTTTGTGTTTAATGGATTCTAAGCAGCTTATCTACCCATATTTTGTAAGATTTTTCTCTGGTAATAAAACTTCATCTTCAGGAAGGTAGTATAATGCTTCTTGCAGGTCAATTACGATATTAGGATCCTTATGTAGTGAGGGATTTCTAGTACTTCACTTGCCTAAAAATCCCAACATTATGAATTTCCATACTTATCAAACATAGAGATGATAAGCACCATGTTAGGATGTCAGAAAAAAACTCTTAACATGGGGTTGAATTAGGAAAAAAAAATACAGAGAAACGATAATCCAAAGGCAAAAATCATATGTAGACATCTGTGCCAAAGTGCCGAAGATAGCTAAGGAAATATGTTATTGTCTCTGCAAAACAACTGAATTTTCTATCAATGTATATCACTCTTTTTATTTGAAAGTACATCATTAGAACTGATTAACATCACTATGCCATCTTAATCCTTTTATAATGTTCTATGTTACATATGCCCCCAGTTGTGATGGAAAATGGAGCTGAAGCCGATCGCAACGATGGTGACTTGTCTATATAAGCAAACCTGTTATCACCATTCCAGTATAAAACTACACGATTTGTACAAGCATGGGACCAGCTCTCACCTGTGAAAAACAATTTAAGAAATCAGACTAATGTCTACTAGTCAGCTCTTAAGTAAAAGATAACAGTGGAACATGGGAAAACTGTGGACTTTTCCACCTTTTATATAATTGACCAATCATTTGCCAACAATTGATATTTACAAACCTACATCATTTACAGTGGTAGTTACGTTTAAGGTTTAGTCGATCTCAAACAACACCCATGAGATTTCATTCCATGAATGGAAGGAATGATATTAAAGTAAAACATGTGGCATTATTTATTACAATAAAAAAATTCCAAGTGAGAAAAGAGTCAGTGTACAAAACTGAAAAAACATAATCTTTATCCTTTCTAAACCCAGCTATATATAAGATGTGATACAGTAAATTACCTTAAGTTGACAACTATCTACCAGTTTCAAGATTTCATTAGTTGCCTACTCAACTAACTTTGCCACTGAAACATTATGTTAAATATAGTAATCATACAATTTATTGAATATAGAAACTTTACTATAATTGGAGACAGTTCGAATCATATTTTGCGATCAGCAAAACAAACGTCATTTCACATTATTTGATGGCGCACTTAGCCCAATCGAAGCATCTTTTCAGTATCATCAAAACTAACAAATTCCCAAAATGTATAAACTTTCATAAAATTAGATGAACAAGGTCCACATGTAAGAAACCTAACTAATCACTAGATCAGGGTTGCGGGGAGTGGCTCCCCCCCCCCACCCTGAATCGCTCCCCGAGCAAGCTCCCACAAAGAAAAAATTGCTCCCTGGTTTTTTCACAAAATTTTTGTCACAAAGATGCTCCAAACACAATTTTTTTTCAAAGAAACAAGAGTTTTTGTTTAGAGCAACCTAATATTCAAGCTTATGTCCTTAGTATTGGTATGCAATTCATGATAATGTTAAATTCTTAAAATAAAAGGACATTTTCATCCTTTCACTTAAATTTTTAACATTACCATGAAATGACTCAGGATGTTTGAGAGTTGTTCCGACCTCATTGGATTTCATATGGCGAAAGTGTAATTTTAGATCTCACTCAAAATCCAGCAGACTTAGCAGTTTTTCAGGATTTCAGGATTGGGGGGATTGCAATGTTTCCATTGGATTTTGTCATGTACTAGAGTATGAAACTCGTATTTAATCAAGAGCACCAAGCACTCTATGTACCTTGATGTTAATGACATTGGTTGTCGAATTCCTCTATCGTGACCCTACTAAAAATGTACCCATCGCTCAAACAAAATCTTGACTTGACATGCTACATTTTTTCTATCTTATGTTAATTGCTTGGAGGGTGATACTAATGACAAAGATCCCAAGATAGGCTATGATTTTGATGATATGTAGTTATTTGTTGTAGCGTGATTTTTTTGGATGCTGGAGGCCATCTAGAACTTATTTGTTGATGTATTTTCGGTTTAGAGATGGATTGCACTCAATGATATTTTGGTTATGTGCACCCTTACATGCTATATAAATGAGAACTTGTAACTTGTGGACGTGGTTGAGGAAGATTATAACTTCTAGATGATTGATGTTATATATGGTTTAATCCATGTTTTTATGATTTTTATTTCTAATTCATCATTCCACATGTTTTTGTTGACATATATGCATCAAAAAATATAAAAATTCGCTCCTGATTAGCTCCCGACCCGGGAGCTTTTGAAAATGTCACTCCCCGCTCCCGCTCCCAAGTAACCTTGCACTAGATTGGTCCACATGTGAAGTGCTCTATTACCACCGAAAATGCAAGACCAGCTTGCATTTTGGAGGCATTCTGGAATCTGAACAGCAAATGGACAAAAGAAACGAGACATATCTTCAGCAGATCTGAGAGATCATTTCCAACAGACTCTGGTAAAAGTTCAAGGTAACACCTAGCATGTCTAAAAGAACATTTTTTGGGCATATTGAAGGTAATCCCAGCAGATCTGAAGAGAATTCCAGCGTTGATACCATGCACGGCAGTGCTTTATCAACAATCTCACATCTGTATACTCAGTTGTGGAATGATAATAGCAGGTTCTGAGGTTACTTGACCAGGGTTTTAGAAGTAGGTATTCACAGCTGTCATGACGAGGTTTTGACAAGTAATTTCTGAGCACACGTGTGGTGTTGAAACCATTCAACACCTATCAGACCTGATTTGAAGACTTTAAGTTCCTTTTCCTAGATTTCCCAGATTGAGACAGAGTTCTAGTTTGGAATATGCTGCCTTGCGTGCAAATATAACATGGCTTTCAGGCTAAAACCAGAATTTGAACAAGCAAAAGAAGTTGGATGCTATTTTAGGAGCAGTTCCCAGCATGCAGAACAAATTTTTGAGGAGTCACGACTCATGACAGCCTGGAGAATTGTTTTCATTACTGTTTTCAGACCTAGTTTCTGTGCCAATTAAAGGCAGGCTGGACAGTTTTACTGTGGAGTCATCAACATGCTTGAAAGTGCTGCCTTTTGTGTCTGTTATCAGCATTACAGAAGAAGGGAACTTCACCTATGCCTAGTGTGGGTTCTTCACAAACAGGTTATTATTAACAGAAGAAAGCACTTCATTTGCGTTACATAAATGCATCTTCTTTAGCACATGATTCCCCTGTTCCTAGCAGTTGTGACAGCGCCTCCTTGTTGGGTTTATGATACTTCTTTAGCAGCAGCAAGTGGCATAGCATTGGAGGGAGTCACTATTTTCTCTTGGCATGACGAGGAATTTGTTTTACAAAATGCACCCCCATAAGATAGATCTGAAATGCTTATTCCAAGGTCCAAGACAGAGTTGCGGGGGAGCAGCTCCACCCCCTCAAACCCGCACTCCCGAAATCACTCCCGTAAAAGATATCGCTTCCTAGCCTTTTTTGCAAAAACATTCCAAACACAGTTTTTTTTCAAAGAAACAGATATTTTTGAGTGGGGCAGCCTAATGATCAAGCCTATGGCCCTAGTATTGATATGTGATTCAT
This sequence comes from Pinus taeda, assembly GCA_000404065.3. Taxonomy (NCBI): domain Eukaryota; kingdom Viridiplantae; phylum Streptophyta; class Pinopsida; order Pinales; family Pinaceae; genus Pinus; species Pinus taeda. The sequence continues at coordinate 320,609 of APFE030193618.1, forward strand.
GGTAATGTTAAATTCTTAAAGCGAAAGGATGAAAAGTTATCCTTTTACTTAAATTTTTAACATTACCATGAAATGACTCGGGGTGTTTGAGAGTGGTTTCGACCTCATTGGATTTCATATGGAGAAAGTAGAATTTTAGATCTCATTCAATATCCAGCAGACTTATCAGTTTTTCAGGATTTCAGGATTGGGGGAATTCCAATGTTTCCATTGGATTTTGTCATGTACTAGGGTATGAAACATGTATTTAATCAAAAGCACCAATCACTCTATGTACCTTGATGTTAGTGATATTGGTTGTTGAACTCCTCTATCATGACCCTACTAAAAATGCACCCATCACTCAAACAAAATCTTGACTTGACATGCTATGTTTTTTCTATCTTATGTTAATGCTTAGAGGGTGATATTAATGACAAAGATCCCATACAGATCCAGAGGTAATGACAAAGGTACCTCTAGATATTAATGCTTAGGGGGTGATATTAATGACAAAGATCGTGATTTTCCAACAAGACTCAGAAATTAGACACTTCTTGTGTCGGCAAGAGGCCCAAGCATTAGCAATAGATAATAGATTTACTTGTTTTTTCTAGTTTCTAGTAGTTTTTATAACTGTTGACTCTTTCATATTTATTATGATATTTTTTGTAAACAATATATGATAATTTAAGTTTGAAGTTTGAAGTTCACAATTATAACTCATTGGTAATGAATTATGAATATGACGCGTGAAAGTTGAAAGTTGTTTCATTTCATTTCATTTTATGACATTTCATTTCATGTTAGAATTTTTATATAATTTTGGTGATCAATGATGATAAATGTTATGTATTGAATTTTGAAAGCTTCAAAAGTTCAAACTTTAAGATTGATGAATCATGAGACTCGATATGTTGTATGTTACTAACTTGTGGATGTGGTTGATGAAAATTATAACTTCTAGATAATTGATGTTATATGGTTCAATCTATGTTTTTATGCTTTTTATATCCAATTCATCATTCTACATGCTTTTGTTGACATATATGCATCAAAATATATAAAAATATATATTATATAAAAATTTGCTCTTTAACCGGGAGCTTTTGAAAATGTCGCTCCCTGCGCCCACTCCCCGCTTCCACTCACGCTCGCAAGTAACCTTGTTCCAAGAAGCATCCCATAGGAATGCCATTTATTTTGAGGGTTGTTTGGAATTTTTTCTGACATATTCAAGGGGGAAATTCAATTAGAAGAGGAGTGAGTGATTCTCCCAGAAACTATCCAATGCACATTGGGCGACATAGGTTATATGCTTGGTTTGACTTTGGAAGGAGTGCCTTGGAGAATGGTGCCTTATTTAACGTTTTAATTATGATGCATTTGGAGGATAGATGCCCAAATAGAGTAACACTCCATCTAAAATCCAGCAACATTCATTAAATGTTGAAGAAGGCTTGGTCAAAGGGTCAAAGCAAATGTTGAGGGCATCCTATCTTCAAGGGGTTGTTATAACAACCATTGCCAATGGAGATCCACATTTGAAGGCATTTGCCAGCATTATTTGAGGATTTCTCTGGCTCTCGTGAAGACGCATGGCATCATTGCATCATCTCAAGGAGAAGTAACACCTTACCTTGAGGAGCACTCCCATTGACTAGGCATTTACCATTGTTTTTTTGGAGTGGTCACCTAGTAGGTATCTTGAAGAGCATCCAAGGAGAATGAAGACAAGTGGCATAACAGACCATAATACTTGGTTGAAGAAACATTACTCAACAGAGCACCTTACCTGAGTGGTTGACACATGGTGTTCATGCATTCTTATTATTATGTCTTGAAGGGAATAGTGCATCTAGAATCTAGTTATTATTATTTTATTATAGGAGAGATTGAGCTAAACTGTTAATTTTAGTTAACAATGGTATGTTCCATGCTTTAGCACAATTTACTTCAATGTTCCTTATCAGCCCAATGACAATTTCCAATTATTTCCAGTAGCAATCACATTAACTTAAAAACATTAACAGTAAATGCAGATAGAGCACAAACACATGTGCAGAAGACAAGCCAAGACAAGAGGACACAAAATTTGGTGGATGCTAGGGAAAAACCCAATGTGGGGAAAACCCTTTGATCAAATCTTCTTATTATTATTCAATAGTTTAGTAGAGAGAGAGAGTACAAATATCAAATTTACTTGCCAAAATAGCTCTGTCAAAATTAGCAGTCAAATACAGCCCTAACCAGAAAGTCAACGCTGGTCAAATCAGCACCAAAATGTCCTCCAAGTAGCTCGGTCAACAACAGTCCAATTTGGCCTTCAAAGAGAGTCAAAGTCAGCCCAAAACAATTCAATCAAAACCAGTCAGAGGAGAGAGAAACATTGCTGTAATTTCTGCGGTCAAATGTGAAGTCAACACTGAAATCACCCTACCCAAAACACCTTGATTTCTGGGCCCAACAACTCGGCCTAGAGAAATCAGAATTCTGCCCTGAAAATCAATGTCAAAGATGGTCAAATCAACCTTGGTCAACGCTAGATTGTTGCTCTGAAATTTTGGCCTATCCTTGTCCTGAAATTTTCGGCCTCCTGCCACACGTGCGAAGAATAGAGAGAGGCTACCCAGTTATACAAACCAATCAAGAGAAGAGAGAGAGATGAAATGATGTGATGAGTGATATCCAAATGAGAAGAGAGGTCACTCCTATTTATACAATTCGTTGAGGGTGAGGAGACACATCCACTGGGCTTCTTGAGCCTACATTTGACTGAGGCTAACCTTGACAAATTGTGCATGAGAGAGAATAAATTCAAAATTCCACTTCTACTTGTCAGAATGAGATGGTCTTTATATCAAAATTGGACCTCTCGAAATGAGGAATCCAATGCAATAATCATCTCCATCATATGAGTTGTCCTAAGGTGGACTTTGGCCCTAGTTGCCAATTTTAACATAAACTCTATACGAGTAGCTCTCTCATTTGCTAAGCATGGTTGGTTTTGTTAGGAGATCTCCTCCAAGCCTATTTCAGGATCTGTTGGGAGGGAGAAGTTTAAGGGGAAACTTCATATGTGAAGTTTCCATCTTTCTCTTCTCTTTTTCATAAATGACTAAGATTTCTGCAAGGATTTGTTGATTGGAGTAGAGCAGAAAGGGTTCTACTTGCCTAGGTGCCAAGGCTAGTAGAGGGACCCACAAGACCACCACTAAGCAGAATTATAAATTCATTTAGCTATTTCATAAAGTTGGAGTTATGAAAATTAAGAATTCCTATAGTAAACTTATGATTTAATCTCAGCCCTTCATCAAGTTCCTTAGCCATTGAGAGTGATGATGGGGCCCAGATCAAATTAGAAGTGGCAATAGGGTGCAAAAGTGGCCATATTGAAGAGCACAAAGTGTGTGTGTTAGCTCAACAGTAGAAGTTAGGGTTTTAACAATCAAGCAAGAAGATCAGTGACTAAGAGGGAGAGAAGAACAAGGCTTAACAACCTTAGCTCAACCCACAATTAGCGCACATGTATAGTGAGCTGGTGTGCACAAGAGGAGGCCATATTGCATGGGCGTACAACGCATGCTAGTGCACATGGAGGTTGTACTGTGTGGTCGTACAGTAGCAGGAGTTCGCAAGGGGTGTTTCTATTGGCTTGGTTCTGCTATTTAGAAGATTTTGTTGTAAAAGAGATGTTTTTACTTCTATAAAACTCTGAAGATCATTATTTGTTGAGTTAATAGAAAACATATATAGTTTGCAGGTTCTCCCCAAAGTTGGGGTTTCCTGGGTATATTTTGTCTTATGTGTTGAATGTGCTTTTGCTAAGTCACATGACACGAGGACATGAGACATGAAGGAAACGTAAATACAGGTATTCGACACGAGACACAATGACCCTAAAAACACGACACAAGGGACAAGTTATAATATATATATAATACTAAAATATAGTTCTTGATCCATATTAAGTTACTGAAATATAGTATTAGTTTATTAATTTACTACATCAATGATGTTCAATGGTTCATTGTTCATAGTTCAATATTCATTCTTGAATCTTCATGTTATTAACTTGATTAACAATTATACAAGGCTACAAGCACATAAGAAACTACTAACTAGAAATTTAGAAGAACTTAGATATTAAAACCATAAAATGCAGATTTTCCATTTTATCGTCAAAATCAAAATGTATTACATAGATACTGAGGGAATGCCACTGGAAAATACAAAAGAGTAGATACAAAATTAGTAGGAATATCATAGCTCGTCACTATTGTAAGTGGTACTGGTCATTACTCACTAGCCAAGAGTCCATGACTCATCACTCTATCAATAGTCCATGTCCTCCTCCATGTCATAATCACCATCATTGCCACTGCCATCTAACTCTACTCCATGCTCCTCCTCTGTGCCCAATCCAAGATCTACTACTGCATTTGTTGGTGTGGAGGATGACCCCTCAAGAGACTCATCATCAAAAGTCACTGGCTCTAGCATTAGGTCATTAAGATCCATGTTGGCTAATGCCAACTCAACACTGTCATCCAAACCCATGTCATCAGGAAATACATCCCACATCTTTGTCTTTCCCTTCAACTACTCTTGCCTCTGCTTGTAAATAAGACGAAGGTTGGTGTGCATATACACCATTGTCTCCGCCCTAATTGCTCAAGCTTGCTCTTTTTCAAACTATATAGATCCCCATAAGTGCTCCAATTCCTCTCACAACAAGAAGATCAAGTAACTTGAGAGAAGACCCTCAAGGCTAATTGTTGTAGAATAGGGCATGCTGCCCCATGAGTTGCCCACTAAGCATAGGCATCTTTGACCCCCTATCTCCAAGTACATCATACTCCCCAAATCTCCTAGTGCCAGTGGAGAATGTTACAAATCCTTCCTCCACCTCAAGAAAATATGCTCTATCCTGGATTATCCTTCTGAACGCTATCTTCCTCCCCTATGACATCTCTCCATCCATGTCAGTGTTGTAAAATCAGAAAGGCAAAAAGATTTTTGTTATGTTGATAATTGTGATATTCTTTTGTTCTTATTAACTTTCTTATGTTCTTCATTTACCTTAGTTCACCAAGCAATTACCAATAACCATAACACGAAGATCAAAGACACTAGATGTAGGACGACAGCCAGGGAAAAATCCCTATCTAGGGGAAAACCCAGTCAACAACTATTCCTTTAATAATTTCACGAGATGATCCATGACTCCTGACTTAGACACAGACTTCCTCCAATCACCAAGTCAGCCCTTCCCTTCTTCTGCAGATGATAACCTTCCAGTAACAACTTCGACCTAGCGCTTCGATCTTGCAGCAAAAAAATTCGATCTCCCTAACAACAGAACTTCGACCCAGTAGCAGAATCCAAAATTTCAACCCCAACAGTAGCCTAGTAACTTCGCACGTGTGAGAGAGGGATAGCCCAAAAATTCGATCTTGTCTTTCCCTGCTATTCTCCTCCTTATTTTGCAACTTCGCACTTTTTCTGTTGCTCCTTGTATATCGAATTTATGAGATGTATGCTCCAAATGAATCGAACTGCGCTTATTTATAGCCTCTTCTGTGGGTTGAATTACCTTCATGTAGGCCGACTTGATCAAGAGAGGGCCAACTTGGAGTGGAGGTGACAAATGAATTATTTGACTCAAGAAAAAATCATTTTACATGATTCAAAAGCCCAAGAAGGGTCTTATAAAATGGGCAATGACTCTAAGACTCAAGACAAAACCTAGAAGTCCTCAATGGGGACTTTGACCTATAAAATGATGACCCAAGCATGAAACCCATGTCTTAAAAAGTCATAATAATAATAATAATAATAATTTCCCTTTCTTTCTTTTGATAAATACATTTCATTATGACTCAAATACAATTATGAAGACCAAACCTAGTTACATTCTATTATCTAACACTCCCTCTTAACTAGGGAAGTAGTCATAATTACACATATATATACAAGTACATGGAAGATCTCAAAACACATGAACCATGAAGAGTTTAGGCACACATGATACCACAGTCTAGATTCCCTACTAGGGCAATCTATCCGGGTGGGACTAAGATGGGTTAAAACTTTCAACCATTCTAGGTACCATCAGGCTTACTTGCTAACCATCAACCTAGGGAACTAGTTGCATAATGCAAAGTCAGAGCTCTATGACCAACGCCACCATCCCTACTTTGGGAACTAGACATCAACACACAAGTCGACCAGATGTCCTCCCGGGCATACACAATGCCTCAACATAACAAATCTCTCACAATCAAATAGAGCGGTAACATCAAGCATGCTTTCAAAACTTCGAGAGATTTACTTGAACAATCACAACCCCAATCAGTAACAACCTTTCAAATAAATAAACACAAATCTCTAGGGTCTTCAAATATCTTGATGCTGTTTCACAATTTATCATAATTGGACTTAGATGCTTCCAAACAAATCTTGACAAAAGTTTCCTCAATCACATAGCTTCCTTTCCTACTTCTCATGCAACAACATATTCTACAACCTGATCCTTCTTTCCTTCGTTCAATATACATTCTTCAATTCCTTCTTCAAGGTATCCATCATGATTATAATATGCCCTCCCTCTCAACTTGGGAGATATCCTTCTTTCCTTTATCTAGGCTCCCTCTTAACTTAGGGAGATCAACTTCTTTCTATGACATTGAAGAATCTTTCATGGCTTCCATCCTTCTTATCAAAGTCATCTTGATCATCATCATTCATATAACTTCCCTCATCATGCTTATCAAATCAACTTTACTTACGAATATCTTCAACATCTTGAAGATTATCTACGTGCACAACTTAAACAACAAGTACAACCAAAAATACATATATAGAAGCATGGATTTAACTATATCATAATCATGGAAGCATTAGATTTTAGATATCAAATACCTAAACTCAGTTAGGTTCATAGTCATCAAGACACACATACTTCTATACTTCAACTTCTTACTCGGGTTAGGTTATAACCCTTAGATCACATCAGTAACTCAATCAAGATATCAGTCTCATTATATCTAGGGCCTCAATATTACTTCCAGCGATATGACGCACTCTACTATAATATATTGCAAACCCTAGAAGCAATTCAAACAAGTATAGTTCTACAATGCATCCAACAACTTTAGAGTTCATATGTTAGACTTCTACTAGGATTTAATGCAAACCCTAGATTCCATACACTAAATTTCAACATCAAAACCAATGATAGCACAAACTAAGGTTTCAACAACATGACCAACTTCTACTAGGGTTTGTTGTAAACCCTAGATTTTATCATCATAATGGAAACAATATCACCATATCCTAGAATATCAAACTTCTACTAGGGCTTAGTTATAAACCCTAGAACTTATCAACAATTAGGTTAGCACATATACATATCTAGCATAATCATGCACAAGCATATCATATAAAACCCAAGACACAATTATCAATACATTTAAAGTCATACATATAACAATCTTGATTAGCTAGGGTTTTGATCAGACGAACAAACATATACCTTGGGTTTGATTCCTAGGAGCTTACTCTAGATATTATAAGGGTTTTGCTCATAAACCCTAATTCACCAAAACCTCAAGGTCTAGGAACACATTAGCATCCAACCCTAAAGGACAGGGGTTTCCATAACAACATTACCATCAAAACCCCAAACATCAAAAGAATGGTATTTTCTAGATTTCATCAGTAACCCTAAGTAGACTAGGGTTTTTCATATTAACATACCCTTAGGTTAGGGTTTTAAAGAGAACATTTTAGAGTTCCACAAACATGATGATTTTAATGAGGATACATTCAATCTAATGATTAATCACTCAAATAAGAATCTTTATCATTCAAAGGTCCTAGACATAGCACTTGTTAGTAATGTAAAGAAAATTTATTAGAATGAATGAATCTACCTTTATCAGAAAGTGAACAAAGCTTATGGTCTAAGACATACCTTTGAGTTGTTTTCTAGACAAAACTTATAAGACATCAATTCCAATAGAACTTTTATCATGCTTTGTCTTGTGAGGTCTTCCCCATAGCCCTTGAGCATTTAGCAAGCTTTTCCTAAACAAGGAAAACATGAAAAGAAATGTTATTAGCATCTGATACAAACTCATCTAGATAAGAGAAGGAAACCAAATATAAAAGGATAATACAAGGAATAAGATACTTATTGTTGATTTGGGGTAGCATCAGATGTGCTCTAGCCACGAAATTTGGTGGAGGGGTTGGGGCACATGAGATCTCCAATACCCAGAAGGGGTTTGGGTAGATTCTAAACAGAACAAAAGATATTAAAATAATTAATATTTTTAATGGAGTCCCTAAGTCTAAACTTAGGGAAAATAAAATATTAATGTGTATTAATCTGTGTTAGAATGGTCCAAAAGACATGGATCAAGCTAGATCTAATCTTAGCCTTTGATTAAAGACTTAATCTTGGTCATTGATATGTCAACAGGAAAATTATAAGAGGAGGTTTGAGGGTCACTTGGAGAGTACACCAGATGATCATTCATTCTATTCTCTAGAGCAGGGTTTGCTAAGAGAGATAGAATCAGTGATCGGGAGAGGAGCTAAAGGGCATTGAATAAAGAGAAACAGAGAAGGCAGAGATTGTGTCGGGAGATTAGCGCAACAGCCAAGGAGGGTGATGCAAAGCCAGCAAGGGCTCACGCAGGGCCACGCAGAGGCAACAAAGTGTTGCGCAGAGCACCAGAGGGGCTCAAGGCCTCCCAGAGCTGACTCAAGGCCTCCTGGGGCTGACACAAGCCTAGAAACGCTGACGCAGGGCTAGCGTGAGACAAAGAGGGGTTGGCACAGTCTAGTTTGGGCAGATACTGGGGTTGCAGAGCAAATTTGTGCTGAGAAGCTGCCGGAAGGGTTTTTCAGGGGTTTCAGCGAAGAGATTTCTCTCAAACTATCAAGTATAGTTGCTAAGGAAATTCTCTATTGGGTAGGCCAGTTTCGGCACCTAGATTGCACTCTAATGTTGCTTAATAAGAAAACCGTCAGATAGTTGCACCGGTTTTCTCGCATTGGGTTTTTCCGGGGACATTGGTCCAAAAATAATGGTATCATGTGGTGTGTTTGTTCTTGTTTCTTTTAGTTGGTGATCTGTAATATGTTGAGAATGCACTGGTGTTTATTTTTAGTATTTACTTTGTAAATAACTTGTTAAAGAAAAATAACAAGTAGGTAGGAATAAATCAGAAAAAGTGCATGCAAGGTTTCTAAACTAAGTAGAGTTAGAAACTTCAACATGGTATCAGAGCGTGATTCCAGATCACAGGAGGAGTAAAAGACATCGGCCGAGCGGAGCAATAGCAGCAAAAAATCATTGTCCTGAGGTGACAGACACTGTTTCTAGCAGCACAAAAGCCAAGGAAGTGTGACGCAGAGCTAGCCACAGCCACGCAGAAGAAGTCGGGAACTCCACAGAGCCTCAGAGGGGCCACAGGGCTGACGTAAGGCATCCCAGGGCTGGCGCAGGCCCATCTAGGGTGACGCAAAGCCAGTGTGGGCAGACAGGGGCTGACGCAGTTCACAGAGAGGCAATTGCTGGGGTCTAGAACGCTGCAGGAATATTGCAGAGTGGAGTTAGTGAGGTACTATAGCCAGAACAGTACTTGACAGAGCAAGGCCAGAGGAGTTGTTACCGAGGGTTTCTAGCTGAGGAACCCGGATCGGCAGTGTAGTGGCACAGGTTGATCAAAGTAGGGGGCATCTCGACAAGTAGCAGAAAGATTTCCAGGAGGGAAATCAGGACTCAGAGGGAGTCTATAAGAGAACTTCCAGACGGGAAGTAGAGACTCAGAGGAGTCGAACAAAGAACTTCCAGGAGGGAAGTAGAGAAGCGTCATGGCACTACACGGGGTAAGAGACCAGGATAGACTGGACGGAGCATCGAACTTCGCAGTCTGGAAGGCCAGAATCTATCAGTGCTTGAAAGGAATCGTGTCATGAACTTCACCTTGAAGGTTATAGCTATCCCAGTCGACCCCAATGATAACGACAAGTATGAAGAGGCGATGGCGAGGGCCAAGTGCATTATTCTTGACGGGGTCAAGGATCATGTGGTACCACATATAGCCGAGAAGGAAACGACAGTTGAGATGCGGGAGGCTCTCAAGAACCTGTACCAGCATACTTTTGTGCAGAGAAGAATGCTGCTCGAGAACTAGATGAGATCGTATCAGATGAAGAAGAGTCAATCAATTGACACCTTCCTCGGAGCACTGAATGAGATCCGAGACAAGTTGACTACTATAGGAGCGACACCGGATCAGGAGCTTATGGTGAGGATAGCCCTAAATGTTGTCTCAGAAGATTGGGAAGTGTTTGTCCAGAGTATCTTGGGCAGAGGGACTCTCCCACCTTGGGACAAGATGTGGGCATCTCTTAGCCAGGAAGAGATCAGATGGTAGTCGAAGAAAGGTAGCAACAGCAAAGGGATCAAGGTCAAGCAAGAGGAGGAGGTTGTGGCCCTAGCATCTGAGGGAAAGCAGGAGAAGCGAAAGATGGAAGATCTCTCCAAGATCAAGTGCTTCCACTATGGGGAGATGGGTCATTATGTGACCCAATGCCTAAGGAAGAAGAGTAAGGAAGAGCCTTCTGAGACTAAGGCAGCGCCAACACAGGCAGAGAAGGAAATTTTGACAGACAATGATTGTGCCATGAGTGCACACGCACCACTTGAGCAGAAGTGGGGAGACATCGAGTTGTAGTCAAGCGGACTACAGGCGATGAGGAGCAGGATCTTTGAGGTACCCAACCTCTTGGATTAGACCTTGCTACGGGAGCCCCAACGAGGAGTAGCAGGAATGACTGAGTGGGTAGAGACGGATGCGAATGGAGTGGAAAAGAGAGCTACAGTGCAGGAGTCCCAAGACAGCGCAGAGCTAGCAGGTTGTAGCAATGCGAGAGGCGCAGGAGAGTTGCACTAGTGCAGGAAGGCACAGAGAGGTGTGAAATGGTGTGAGATGCAGGGAGTTGTTGCAGCAACGCAGAGGTCAGAGAGAGGGAGCACTTGTCAGCGGCAGAGTGAGCTTCAACATTAGTGGGTGTTTCTAGCCCAATAGGGAGGTCAGTTGGGAGATCAGTTACTTACTTCTCAATAACTAAGTTGCAGTGTAGCAGTGGGTAGCACGATGCAGCATGATGAGAGGAGGTGCAGTGCAGATGTAGTGTTACAAGAAAGGACCAGCAACAACACAGATGTAGGGGGAGTTGTCGTACAGATGCTGCAGTGGCAGTGGTAGAACCATGGGCAGCAGTACCAGAGGTAGCAATGCAAAGGATGTTGGGCAGGAAGGCCTAGCATCAACACAAGTACCGATGTCGGATGATCAGAGTAATACTCAGTGAGGAATATTGCTAGAGCATAGTCCTCGCTAAGAGGGAGTGTTGATTTAGGGTAGCATCAGATGTGCTCTAGCCACGAAATTTGGTGGAGAGGTTGGGGCACATGAGATCTCCAATACCCAGAAAGGGTTTGGCCAGATTCTAAACATATCAGAAGATATTAAAATAATTAATATTTTTAATGGAGTCCCTATAGTCACTTAGGGAAAATAAAATATTAATGTGTATTAATCTGTGTTAGAATGGTCCAAAAGACATGGATCAAGCCAAATCTAATCTTAGTCGTTGATTAGGGACTTGATCTTGGCCGTTGATATGTCAACAGGAAAAGTATAAGAGGAGGCTTGAGGGTCACTTGGAGAGTCCACCAGATGATCAATCATTCTATTCTCTACAGCGAGGTTTGCTAAGAGAGACAGAATCAGTGATCGGGAGAGCAGCTGAGGGGCACTGAGTACAGAGAAACAGAGAAGGCAGAGATTGTGGCGGGAGAGCAGCGCAGCAGTCAAGGAGGGTGACACAAAGCTAGCAAGGGCTCACACAGGGCCACGCAGAGGCAACCAAGTGTTATGCAGAGCACCAGAGGGGCTAGCACAACTGACGCAGAGGCTCCCAGAGCCGACGCAGGGCCTCCTGGGGCTAACGCAGGCCTAGAAAGGTTGATGCAGGGCCAGCATGAGACAGAGAGGGGCTGATGCAGTCCAGTTTGGGCAGACGTTAGGGTTGCAAAGCAGTTTTGTTCTGAGGAGTTGCCGGAAGGGTTTTTCCAAGGCTTCAACTAAGAGATTTCTCTCAAACTGTGAGGTATAGCTGCTAAGGAAATTCTCTATTGGGTAGACCAGTTTCAGCACCCAGATTGTACTCTGATATTGCTTAATAAGAAAACCCTCAAATAGTTGCACCAGTTTTCCCGCATTAGGTTTTTCCGGGGACATTGGTCCAAAAATAATGGTGTCATGTGGTGTGTTTATTCTTGTTTCTTTTGGTTGTTGATCTGTAATATGTTGAGAATGCACTGGTGTTTATTTTCAGAATTTACTTTGTAAATAACTTGTTAAAGAAAAATAACAAGTAGGTAGGAATAAATCAGAAAAAGTGCATGAAGGGTTTCTAAACTAAGTAGAGTTAGAAACTTCAACACTTATCTTTGCAAAAATGGTGAGGGATCCCTCTTAATCCAATCTCGAGGTATACCTATAACTTACACAAAGCAATTCAAAAATGTTTTTCCAACGCATGTTAAACCTATAAGTACTAAAACTCAAAATACAAAGAAAAAAATTCAAAAACTTAGTCTTATTCTTTCTTTCTATTTTTGATTCTTCGGTCTTCTTCTTCTTTGGAGATCCTTCATCCCTGTTTCTTTTTTTATTTCTCAGATTCTCAGGATAATCGCTTCTATAGTGACCCATCTTGTGACAATTGTAGCATTCAATCTTAGATAGGTCTACCTTCCTTCTAAGCCCTTTAGACTTCTTGAAGGTTCCTTTGTTCTTGTGATGAGCAAAATAAGCATTTGAAATTTTCTCCTCTTCATTCTCTTTGTTGCTTACTCATGAAATTCTGACTTGTTCTTGACTACATTCATTCCATAATTGTTCGAATGTAGGGGTTTCCTTCCAACTGTTGAGACCTGATGAAAAGGCACTCCAAGATGTTGGTAATCCTAGAAGTGCAATAATTACAAGATCATTTTCAAGTACTATCTCATCTATTGGTTGGAGTTCATCTCTAATTCTAGCTATCCTTACAAAGAAGGATGCCACAGTGTCTTCCTTTGTCATCTTTATGGTTCTTACTTCATTCTTAAGAGTTGCAATTTGACCAAGATTCTTGATTGCAAATAATTTGGATAAGGCCTTATACATCTCTTGAGCAAAATCTATGTTGTATATATATGGAATGAGGTTATCCTTTATTCCATCCACCATTAGGGTCATGGCCAATATCTTTGCTTCTCTGAATTTTGCCTTTTCTACATCACTTGATTCATTTGTAGGCTTCTTTACTTTTCCTTTGACTATATCCAAGACTTTATTGTTGAAGTTTCTAAGTCTACCAGTTAGAAACCCTCCATGCACTTTATTGATTCATTCCTACCTACTTGTTCCATTACTTAACAAGTTATTTACAATGTAAATATTGAAAATAAACACTAGTGCATGCTTAACATATTACAAATCATCAACTGAAAGAAATAGAAACAATCACACCAAATAATACCGTTATTTTTGGACCAATGTCCCCGGAAAAACCCAATGCAGGCAAACTAGTGCAGCTATCTAAGGTTTTCTTATTAAGCAATTTCAGAGTACGATTTGCGTGCCAAATTTGACTTACCGAACAGAGAATTTCCATGGCAGTAGTACCTCTCAGTCTGAGACAAATGTCCTGCTGAAACCCCGGATAAACCCTCCGGCAACTCCACAACTCCAATCTGCCCCAGAAACCCTAGCGTCTGCCTTTCTAGACTCCGCCAACTCCTCTCTGCCCAGTGCTGGCCCTACATGATCCAGGTGGATATTGGTGGCCACCTGCCAATTCCACTTGGACCCCCACCATTGCTTCTTTAAGTTTTTCAATTTCTTTAATTGTAGCAATGTTTACTATTTTTAACAGTTTTTCGGGTCCTAAACTTCCGGAGCCGTTTTGAGGCCCTAAACAACGTTTTTTTGGAAATCTACTCCATTAAATATTTTAGACTTAGGGACTCCATTAAATATATTAATTATTTTGATATCTCTTGAACTGTTTAAAATCTACCCAAACCCTTTCTGGGTATTGGAGATCTCATGTGCCCCAACCTCCCCACCAAATTTCGTGGCTAGAGCACATCTGATGCTACCCCAAATCAACATTTATTCTTCTCGAGGATTACATCTATCCTCTTTTTCCATGCCCTGTAATTAGATGCTCCTTCTAATTTGTTTTCTCCCTTTATTGAGTTAGACATTGTTTTTGAAGATAGTAGGCATGACTTCTTATATGATCCTTTTCCTTGATGACCCTTATTCAAACTTCTTACAATTCCTTGTTGTCCTTTCAATAGATCTTCAGACCACCTTTTTCCTTCTTCTTTACCTTACCTTAGCTCTGATACCATGTCATGAAATTAGAAAGGAAGAAATATTTTCTTTATGTTAATAATTGTGATATTCTGATGTTCTTATTAACTTTCTTATGTTCTTCTTCTGTCTTAGTTCATCAAGCAATTACCAATAACCATAACACGAAAATCAAAGGCACTAGATGTAGGCAGACAGCCAGGGCAAAACCCCTATCTAGGGCAAAACCCAGTCAACAACTCTTCATTTAATAGTTTCACGAGATGATCAAAGACTCCTAACCTAGACACAGACTTCCTCCAATCACCAAGTCAACCCTTCCCTTCTTCTGCAAATGATAACCTTCCAATAACAACTTCAACCTAGCACTTTGATCTTACAGCAGCAGAATTTCAATCTTCCCAACAATAGAACTTCGACCCAGCAACAAAACTTCAACCCAACAACAAATCCATAATTTTGACCCCAACAGTAACCTAGTAACTTCACATGTGTGAGAGAGAGATATCCCAAAAATTTGATCTTGTCTTTCCCTGCAATTCTCCTCCTTTTTCTGCAACTTCGCACTTTTTCTACTACTCCTTGTATAACGAACTTGTGAGATGTATGCTCCAATTTCCAAATGAATCAAATTTCCCTTATTTATAGCCTCTTTTGTGGGTAGAATTACCTTGATGTAAGCCGACTTGATCAGGTGAGGGTTGACTTGGTGTGGAGGTGACAAATGACTTATTTGACTCAATAAAAATTCTTTTTACATGATTCAAAAGCCCAAGAAGGGTCTTATAAAATGGACAATGACTCGAGACAAAACATAGAAGTCCTCAGTTGGGGACTTTGACCTATAACATGATGACCCGAGCATGAAACCCATGCTTTAATAAGTCATAATAATAATAATTTCATTTTCTTTCTTTTGATAAATACATTTCATTATGACTCAAATACACTTATGAAGACCTAACCTAGTTACATTCTTCAACAGTGAGAAGGGTATTTGTGTGAGGTCCCACCACGAAGCCGCTCTTGACTATAGTAAGTGGGATTCAAAGAATGAGCTAAGCAATGCAAAGGTGTGCAATTCTTCTCTCACCTAGAGATAAGAATATCCTGCATGTTGGACCATAAGCTCTTTGTTGATGTCTCGTACCCAAGGCACTCATTTTCCATAACAATAGTGTTCACAGACTTAATCATGGAATCCCAACCCTCATAAACCTCTCCTAAGATGGGTTGGTCCGTGTCTACAAACTGCAAGAAAGAAATGAGAGGGTTCATGATCTTTATGGTAAGATCCACTCTCTCCCACTAACCATCATCTAACATGGTGTCCTTCAACTTTTTTGAAGCAACTTGATCTGTCCTTTTCCAAAAAGACCAAAGATCTAACATAACCATGTTGAATTTTATAAGTCTATCTATTAGAAAATTAATCTATATTCTACTGGTTTATTTCTTCTACTTGTAAATTATGAACAAGTTATTTAAAACATTTAAATACCAAATAAAGACAATACAGTCACAACATCTACAAATCATCAGCTGAAAGAAAACAAACACACAAGTGACACAGTTATTTTTGGACAAATGTCCGCGGAAAAATCCAATGCGGGAAAACCGTTATAGCTATTCTGAGGGTTTATTATTATGCGGTATTTCCTTGAGTACCACTGGGTGCCTAACCAGCTCACCAGACAGAGAAAAATACACGGCAGCAATACCTCTCTATTCGAAAACAGGTATTCAAAGAACCTGTCCCACGACACCCTCTCCAACGACTCTGAAGCTTTGCGGTGGCCCTTCTGGCCTTTACATCAGCCTCCTGCTACCCTGCGTCAGCCTCAAACCTCTCTACGTCAACCCTCTAAGGCAGTCCGCAGCCTTTGGGACCCTTTGCGACACTCCCTCTGCCTTTTGTGTGCATAACGCAATCCCACTGGGCTCTGCCTTGTCTCTACTGGGCTCTACGTGACCTACTCTAGTTGTTTCTCTCACTCTTTGCATCTACATTTGTCTCTTGGCACTGTCTCTGCCTCTCTATCCAGTATTCACTGCCTCTCACTGTTGATCATTGATTCAACTTTGCTTAGCAACCCTACTCTAGCAAAATGAATGATTGATCACTCTGGTGTGTTCTCCAACTGACCCTCAAGCCTCTTCTTATACTTTTCTCATTGGTCCATCAATGGCTGAGATTAAATCTCTAATCAACAGCTAAGATTAGATTTGGCTTGATCCATGACTTCTGGAACCTTCTAACCCAATTTTATATTAATACCCATTAATATTTTTTTTTTCCTAAGTTTAGACTTAGGAACTCCATTAAAAATATTAATTATTTTAATATCTCCAAACTAGTTAGAATCTGCCCAAACCATTTCTGGGTCTTGGAGATCTCACGTGCTTTAGCCTCTCCACTAATATTCATGGCTAGAACATATCTGATGCTACCACAAATCAACACTCCCTCCTAGCGAGGATTGTGCTCTAGTAATACTCCACAATGAGCATCACTCTAATTATCCAACACCGGTCCCTTTGTTGAAGCTAGGCCTCCCCACCAAACATCCTCTGCACTGTTGTATCTTGTACTGCTGCCCATAGCTTTGCCACTGCCACTGTTGCATCCATACAGTAGCTCCCTCTGCCTCTGTGTTGTTGCTGGTCCTTTCTTCCAACATTGCATCTGCACTGCAACCCCCTCTCATCATGCTGCGTCGTGCTACTGCCAACTGCTACTGCACTGCAACTCAGTTACTGAGAAGTAAGTAACTGATCCACCCAACCTCTGACATCCCTATCAAGCTAGAAACACTCCCGATGCTGAAGCCCTCTCTGCCGCTAACAAGTGCTCCCTCTACTGACCTCTGCATTGCTGCAACAACTCCCTGCATCTCGCACCGTTGCACACCTCTCTGTGCCATCCTGCACCGTTGCAACACTCTCATGCCTCTCACACTGTTGCAACCTGCTAGCCTCGCGCTGCCCAGGGATTCCTGCACTGTAGCAATCTCTACCGCTCCATCCGCGTCTGTCTCTAACCACATCCGCTAGTCCTACTACTCCTCTTCAGGGCTCCTGTAGCAAGGTATAATCCAAGAGGTTGGGTACCTCAAGGATCCTGCCCCTCATTGCTTGTAGTCCTCCTGACTACAGCTCGATGTTTCCCCACTTCTTCTCAAGTGGCACATGAGCACTCATGGCACAATCGTCATCCTCCTCAACTTCTTTTTCCGCCTTTGCTAGCACTGCGTTCGAGTCAGAAGCCTCTCCCTTACTCTTCTTCCTTGGACACTGGTTCGCATAGTGACTAAGTTCCCCACAATGGAAGCACTTGACCTTGGAGAGGTCCTTCTTCTTCCTCTTCTCCTGCTTTCTCGCAGATACTAGAGCCACATTCTCTTCCTCCTCCTTCTTGATCCTGACCCCTTTGCTGCTACTCCCCGTCTTGGTCAATCGTTTGATCTCTTCTTGACGAAGAGCCGCCCACAGTTCTTCCCAATCTGGAAGACTCGCCCTGCACAGTATGCTCTAGACAAATGTCTCCCACTCCTCGGAGACTGAGTTAAGTGCGGCCTTCACCATCAACTCCTGATTCAGCTTGGCTCCTATGGAAGTTCGTTGGTCACGGATCTCCTTCAACTGACCGAGGAAGTGATCTATCTGCTCTCCCTTATGCATCTAGTATGACCTTAACTGATTCTCTGAAAGCATCTTCCTCTGCACAGAAGTATGATAGTACAATGTCTTCAAAGTGTCCCACATCTCCTTTGTTGTTTCCTTCTCGACAATATTTTGGACCACATGATCCTTGAACCCATCAAGGATTGATGCACTTTGCCTTAGCCATTGCCTCCTCGTACCTTTCATTAGCTACCGGGTCAATTGGGATAGCCATTACTCTCAAGGCGAAGCCCTTGATGCGATGTTTGTCTAGAATGGATAAGATCCTGGCCTTCCAAACCACAAATTTGGATGCTTCGTCTAGCCTATCCTGATCCCTCAGCCCATTCACGACCATCTCTCTACTCTTCTTTGTCGACTCCTCCAAGTCTCTCTACTTCCCTCCTGGAAGTTCTCGGTTCGACTCATGCTGAGTCTCTCTACTTTCCATCTGGAAGTTTTGGGTTCGACTCCTCCAAGTCTCTCTACTTCCCATTTGGAAGTTCTCTTCTGGACTCCCTCTGAGTCTTGAATTCCCTCCTAGAAATCCTTTTGCCAACCATCAAGTTGCCCCTCTCCGATCGTCTATACAACTGCAACATTGATCATGATTCCTTGGCTAGAAATCCGCCTCGGCAGCAACTCCCATCTACCTTGGTCTTGGCCTGTTAGGTATTGTTCTGACCACAGTACCCCACCAGCTTCGCTCCTGCAAACTGCCCATAGCGTCCTTCACCCCAGCAACTGAAGGATTGAACCTCTAGGCTCTGTGCAATCCCGACTACAGTAAAAATAGCTCCCTCAACGACTACAACAACCCTCCTGGTCTCTGCGTGGCTTTGCGTGAGCCTCTCTCTACCCTCGTCAGCCTTTGCCTTGGCCTCTCTCTAGCTCGAACTGATGACGCAGTCCCTCTACGTCAACCCTTCCTCTGTTGCTTCTGCAAGGATCAACTATTGTCGCTCAAGACAGTTGATTCTGCTGCAAATGCTCTGCTTAGCTGATGCCTTCAACTCTCCTGTGATCTGCAACCACACTCCAATACCATGTTGAATTTTCTAAGTCTATCCGTTGGAAAATTAATTTGTATTTTGCTGGTTTATTTCTCCTACTTGTAAATTCTAAACAAGTTATTTAAAACATTTAAATACAGAAATAAACACACGACACTGACAACATCTACATATCATCAACTGAAAGAAAAGAAACACAAGTGACATCGTTATTTTTGGACAGATGTCCCCGGAAAAACCCAATGCGGGAAAACCGGTACAGCTATTCTGAGGGTTTATTATAATGCAGTATTCCCTTAAGTACAATTGGGTGCCTAACCAGCTCAACTGATAGAGAAACATACACGGCAGCAATACCTCTCTTTTCGGAAACAGGTATTCAGAAAACATGTCCCACAAAACCCTCTACAGTGACTCTGAAGCTTTGAGCTGGCCCTTCTGGCCTCTGCATCAGCCTCATGCTGCTTTGTGTCAGCCTCAAACCTCACTACGTCAGCCCTCTGAGGCACTGCATAGCCTCTGGGACCCTCTATGTCACTCCCTCTGCCTTCTGTGTGGATGACACAGTCCCTCTAGGCTTTGCATTGTCTATGTTGGGCTCTGTGTAGCCTGCTTTGGCTGCTGCTCTCGCTCTCTACCTCTACGTCAGTCTCTTAGCACTATCTCTGCCTCTCTGTCCAGTACTCACTGCCCCTCGTTGTTGATCACTGATTCAACTTTGCTTAGCAACCCCGCTCTAGCAAAATGAATAACTGATCACTCTGGTGCGTTCTCCAACTAACCCTTAAGCCTCTTCTTATACTTTTCTCGTTGGTCCATCAACGACCGAGATTAAATCTCTAATCAACAGCTAAGATTAGATTTGGCTTGATCCATGACTTTTGGAACCTGCTAACCCAGTTTTATATTAATACCCATTAATATTTTATTTTTCCTAAATTTAGACTTAGGAACTCCATTAAAAATAATAATTATTTTAATATCTCCCAAACCGGTTAGAATCTACCCAAACCATTTTTGGGTCTTGGAGATCTCATATGATTTAGCCTCTCCACCAATTTTCATGGCTAGAGCATATCTGATGCTACCCCAAATCAACAAACCATGGCCTGAAGAGTAGACTTCACCTCCTTCAACCTCTTAAGCATGATGAATGAGGAAGTAACCCGAGTATCTGCAATCTTCAACAATGATAGATGTATGTACTCTTTATATATTGTGAGGGCATTGGTAAGGTTTTGTACAAAAATTCGGATATGGCGTGCATCCTCAATAAGATTTCCAATCCAGGTCACGTCTAAAGCAATAGATTTAAGTGCTAAATTCAAGGAATGAACAATGCATGGTGTCCGAAATACTTGTTGATATTTAGTTTCCATAATCAAGCTAGCGACTTTGCAAACAAGTGCATTGTTTGTGATGATTTGCACACAACATTCAACACCTACATCTTCAATAACTTTAATAAACAACTCACCCATATATTGTGCATCCTTGTATTGTCCAAGAGCATCAATTGTTTTCAAGAAGACCGGTCCATTTTGGAAATATACCATGAAATTGATAAGAGGATGGTGTGTTGTATCTGTCCATTCATCAGAAACAATACTGACACCAAATGAGATCCATGATGTTTGAAGAGGTTGTAGAATTTTATCCACCTCCTTCCTTGCCTTAACTAATGTTAGTTTTTGTAGCATCAGATGTGTTCTAGCCACGAAATTTGGTGGAGAGGCTAGAATGCATGAGATCTCCAAAACCCATAAATCGTTTCTCGAAATTCCACCTAGAAATGACTAAATTAGACTATTAACCTATTCTTTTAATGTTATCTAAGTCGAAACTTAGGAAAACTGGAATAGTCTAGAAACTCACATGGATTGGCTTCAAGATGATCCTAGCCCTTGATTTTAGTTTTAATCTTGGTTGTTGGTGCTCCAGCAGAGGATATAAGAAGAAGTCGATGGGCATTAGGAGAATACACTTTAGCAGTTCAATTTCCTTGGCAGATTGATTTGCAAAGAGTAGCTGCAATTGTCGGAGAACCAGAAATCGAAGCAGAGACAGTAAGGGGCAGGGACAGTGAGGTCAGAGGATGTTTTTCAAATCCAGCAAGTACATTTCTAGAGAGGTCGAGATTTCTCCAAGACGTTGCCCAAAGGGAGCGCAGAGCCTCAAGAAGGCAGTTTGATTTGTTGGGAAGGAAGACGTTTTCAATTCCAGATGTCAGGAAGAGCTTCCAGAGTGTCGGAGAGACGATTTCCCAACCAAAAGTAGACATGATGGTTTGATTAGCAGTCAGTTCCAGCAGAAGTTGCAACACGTAACATCAAATTGACGCAGAGCTTGGGCAAGATTAGTTCAACAGCTTGCTTTTCATAGGCAGTCTAGTGTCAGAATTGCCCGGAGTGAGGATAATTTCCCTCTAGTTATTTTTGCCAGTATTTTCTCTGCAGGATAGCCAGTATTCGACATTCAGATTATTGTACTTAAAATTTCTCACTGTTTCATAATAATAAAACCCTCGACTACTGCACCGGTTTTCCCAAGTTGGGTTTTTCTGGGGACATTTGGCCAAAAATAATAGTGTCATATCTTTATGTGTGTGCTAGATTTTCTCAAATTCCAAAGCTATTTTTTCTTCTGTACTATTTGTTTGTGAAAATCACAGTGTGAATTATTTGGTATTTGTCGTGAAAGATAAATTGTTCGTTTAGTTAACAATTAGAAAAATAAATTCCAGTGGTAATAAATTGTTAAGTAAATTAACAATTAGGAAAATAATTTCCAGTTGTTGTGATAGATGAAATTTTCACATGGTATCAAAACGTGAGTGATCAGTCGGGAAGCTCAGAAGCAGAGAAGGGAATTTTATTGTTCAGTGGGAGGAGCAGGCCGAAATTCTCAGAGCCTGCGAGATACCTAGATTGGCAGTTCGATTTGCAGGGCAAGAGTTTGATTTTCAATTGCAGGGTTGCAGAAAAATTCAACTCGCCAGATTTAGTGTTTCCATCAGTCAGAGGGAGCAGCAACAACACAGATTTTCACTAAGCAAATTCCTTGGTTTGACACAGAGAGTTTTGTTGCAACGAAATCAACATCGGGTGGAAGAGAAATTGCACACACAGAGGGAGATTTCTCTTGAGGGTTTCTAGCCAAGAAATCTGACTTTCCAGTTGTAGATTGGCAATAGTAGCTATTAGATCTACGCATTCCAGGACGGAGTGTGAGTAGCAGAGCAACAACCAAGCAGAGAAAGAGGGAGTTTCCAGATCAGATTCAGAGATGGCTACAACAAGGGTCAGAGATCAAGACAAGTTGAAGGGAGCTTCCAACTATGTCATCTTGAAGGCTCGGATGTCCTTCCTTCAAGATGAATATGGCCTGAAAGCCTACACAGATAATGTGGTGGCAATTCCCCAAGATGTGGATCAACTCAAACACTATAGGAAGGATATGGCAAGGACGAAACAGTTAATCTTGGATGGAGTTCGAGATCATATAATCTCACATTTGGCAGACAAAGGTACAACCATAGAAATGTGGGTAGCTCTCTCCACACTATATCAAAGTTCTTTTGAGCAGCAGGAGATGTGTCTGGAAGAAAAGCTTAGACACATCAGGATGCAGAAGGGAGAAGGCATAGATCCCTTCTTCACCAAGATTCAAGAGATCTGAGATCATCTTACAGTTGTTGGGGTAGCGCCTCAACCATCAGAGCTAGTACGATTGGCACTAAACAGTTTCTCGGAGGATTGGCATGTCTTTGTCCAAAGTATATTGAGCAGAGACATGCTACCTAGATGGGACAGGGTGTGGGTTGATATGCAGCAGGAGGAAATGAGGTGATCTTTGCTTGAGATCTCCATCAGTGGCAGCAGTAGCAGCGGATCAAAGGGTGTGAAGGAGGAGGAGAATGTGAACCTAGCATCGAAGGGTCCCAATCAAGGGCAAGGGGAGCAGAAGAAGAAGAAGAACAACCTGTCAAAGGTTAAGTGCTTTAGGTGTGGTGAGTTCGGTCACTACAACACGCAGTGTCCTCTCGGGAAGAAGGACAAACAGGTGAAGCAGGTCCAGCAAGCAGCATCAGCAGAAATAGACAAGCTTTCCTCTAGGCTAAAGGAAGAGTTTGTTATGTTCGCAAATATACCTCCAGGAGTGAGGTGGGGTAATTTGGTGTTGTAGCACTAGAGAGCTACAGAGATTGGGTAGGGTCCTTGAGGAGTCGACCTCATGGATCATTGTCTAGCTACAGGGGCCCATAATATTTGGTAGCATGATGGATTAGTGGCAGTCAATGCAGTCAGTACCAAAGTGACATTTGCAGAATAGTAGCAGTTAGATGTTGAGGAGCGCAATACAATGTTGACAACAAAGCATGTGGCTTAGTGCAAAGTTAGCAACAACACAGATTCTTCAATTACAGTGCAGAGGTTAGTAGCAGTGAAGACTCAAAAGACAGATGCATCATACCGAACATAGATGATTCAATATTTTAGATGCTTCTCAATTGCAGTAGTTGCAACAACAACAGATGAGAGGGAGTTGCAGTGCAGATGCAGAGTTGGCAGCAGTATAGCAATGTCAATAGCAGCAAAGATTCAACATCAGAGTCACGCAGTGGTGTGAGAAACAGTAGCCAAATATCAGCAGCGTGACAAGAGATGACACAGAGAGAGTGTTGTGACAGGGTGTGTAGCACTAGAACACAATCCTTGCTAAGAGGGAGTCTTAGTTTTTGTAGCATTGGATGTGTTCTAGCCACGAAATTTGGTGAAGCTAGAATGCATGAAATCTCCAAAACGCAAAAATCGTTTCTAGAAATTCCACCTAGAAACCACTAAATTAGATTATTAACCTATTTTTTTAATGTTTTCTAAGTCTAAACTTAGGAAAACGGGTTTATTAATCATAATTAATTAAGTCAAGGTAAGAATAGTTTAGAAACTCACATGGATCGACTTCAAGATGATCCTAACCCTTGATTAAGTTTTAATCTTGTTCGTTGGTGCTCCAACAAAGGATTATAAGAAGTCGTCGATGGGCACTTAGAGAATACATTTCAACAGTTCTATTTCCTTGGCAAATCAATTTCTAGAGAGTTGTAGCAGTTGTCCAGAGCCAGAAATTGAAGCAGAGATAGTGACGGGTAGGGACAATGAGGCTGGAGAAAGTTTTTCACATCCATCTACTACATTTGCAAATGTTGATTTGGGGTAGCATCGAATGTGTTCTAGCCACGAAACTTGGTGGAGGGGCTAAGGCACATGAGATATCCAATAACTAGAAATGGTTTGGGAAGATTCTAAGCAGTTTGAGAGATATTAAAATAATTAATATTTTTAATAGAGTCCCTAAGTCTAAAGTTAGGGAAAATAAAATATTAATGTGTATTAATATAAAACTATGTTAGAATGGTCCAAAAGTCATGGATCAAGCCAGAATTAATCTTAGTCGTTGATTAGGGACTTAATCTTGGCCGTTGAATTGTCAATGAGAAAAGTATAAGAGGAGGCTTGAGGGTCACTTGGAGAACACACCGAGTTGATCAAGATTTCAATTTTCTGGGGCAGGGTTTGCTGAGGAAGTCAAAAGAGTGATCAGAGTTGCAGCTGAGGGGCGGTGAAAATAGAAGCAGAGAGGTAGAGATAGTACCAGGAGGATCAGCGTAGAAGCCGAGAGAGAGGAACACAGAGCTAGCCAGAGGTTCACGCAGAGCTAGCCAAGGCTCATGAAGAGGCAACTAGGCGCTACGCAGTGCCTCAAAGAGCTAGCGTGGGTGACGCAGAGGCTCCAAGGGCTGACACAGTGCCTCCAGAGGCTAATGCAAGGCGAGCTAGGGTGATGCTAGGCAGACGCTGGGCTAGAAAGGGTTGACGCAGTCCCTCGAGGCTGATGCTGCGGTCTTCGTGGGTCAAATTGGAGCTGGGAGCTGTCAGAGTGTTTATCTAGGATTTCAGCCAGAACATTTGTCTCCGACTGAGAGGTACTACTACCGAGATTATTCTTTATTGGGTGAGCCGGTTTTGGCACCCAGATTGTATTCAGAAACTGCATAATAATAAAACCCTCAAATAGCTGCACCAGTTTTCCCGCATTGGGTTTTTCCGAGGACATTGATCCAAAAATAATGGTGTCACTTGTGTGCTTGTTTTGTTTCCTTCAGTTGATGATTTGTAATGTGTTGAGCATGTGCTCGTATTTATTTTCAGTATTTTACATGGTAAATAACTTGTTAATTAATCATAACAAGTAGGCAGAAATAAATCAGAAAAGTACATGAAGGGTTTCTAATAGTTAGACAGAATGAAGGGTTTCTAATAGCTCACCTTGTGCCCCTAAAATTGTGCAACATAATGAAAGTAATCTTGTAAAAGGTCCAGCTATTGATGAAAGATTTCAAGACAATTCTTCATATCAGAATGTGCCATCCATCTGTACCATTGCAGATCAAATCCATGATAGTGGAAAAGCAGGGACAAATTGTAAAAACAGTGTTGACAATGAGAAGGAAGATAATAAGCAAATTATACAAGAACTAATGCGGCTGGTAAAAAATATGGAAGTCAATCAAACTAATTACACCAATGATGTGAGAACTTTATGCACCCACCTGGAAATACGTAATAAGGAGATGGAGATCACGAAAATTAAACACTTTGATTACATAACTGACATGCAAAATCAACATGCTAAGGAAATTGAGGCCATGAAAACTAATCATGACACAGAAATTAGTTTTATGCAAAGCAAGTTATGAGGCTTAGAGGAAAATATGACGACCATGAAAGCTAATCATGATAAGGAAATGAATTCTATGCAAAATAAATTATTGACCATGGAAGAAGACCATACCAGGGAAATTAGTGCTATGAAGGTTGAACACTCTAATCAGATGGATGCCATTACAATACAGGCTCAAGAATTTCAACATTTGTCAGAGGATGAAAGAAACCAGGGAAAGTCAATAGATCAGGAGCCTCCTTATCTGTTACAGCAAGCTCCATCATTTTATGAGGTCCTTTATTCCACTGAAAAGTGGATAATTGAAGGTGACCTGGATAAAAGGGAAATTAATAATCAGATTGATGCTCACACGGTTAATCCACCAGTCATTGAAGATCAAGTTATAACTCATGGCACTTGTGAGATTGGTCCATCATCCTTGGCAGGGTAGATGCAGAATGAAGAAATACATGTCACGCATATCTTACATAATTCATCTGAGAGCTTTGAAGCAAAAAGTTCCATGTCATCAGTGATACAGCTTGCCAAGAAGAAAAAGCGCAAAAAAAAGAGAACGAGAAGAAGATTTGATGCATCAAACGGCCGTGAGCAGCTTGATTTTCGGATAGGAAAAAGTCCTACCATATGCAGAATTGGACATGGCACATCCGACAAGCAGCCGACAGATTTGCCTGAAAGCAGGCAAATGTTCAGTATACACTATCTTGAACACATCTGATGCCATGGGGCATCCTCTGTATTTCTAACCTTACTTCTTGTTTTTTCAGCATTTTCATTTCTGTTGTAAGATTAGATTTGCTTTTCTAGATAGTTAATAAATGAAGAGCTTATATCTTTCATGTGCTTAATGTTATATGATGATTTTTTGGACGGACACTACTTATATTTTGTTGTGTGTTGCATGAATGCAGATTCTGGATTCTCACATTCCTACAGTGCAGCAATGTGTCTCCAAGTGGAGCTAGATGTTGACCACTACGTGTCAACTACACTTAGCAATACACCCCCTTTTCTTCGCAAAAGGGATAGCGCTTGGTTGACGTGTCCGTGCCATTCGACAGTCATCGTTGACCTTATCATATTATGTTGTAAACCCAGTCTGCATGTGTGAATTATAAATAATCTTAGCAGAGCTGAGTCATGTATGATAATCTACATGCCGGAAGTTTTTTGTCTCACCGATCCATGATCGGCATAGTTTTCCTTCAGCCTAACCCCAAATCCAGAATGAATTTTGTCATTAGAATCTTAGGGGAATCCTAGTGCATTGATCTGCTAGATTATAGTTGGTCACAGAACTGGGTGATCTATGAGGGTCTATGTCAAATGGGTTTTCCCCCTTCGGATGTAAAATTGTAAAAGTCATGATGTAAAGTGTCTTGAGGGTTAGGAAATCCCCTCATAGGTCCTAAGTCCTAAGTCCTAGGTCCTAGGTGATTTTTCCAAAGGCTAAGTTCGAGGATCCATTTAAAAATAAAAACTAAAAAATGAAAAGTAAAGAATAAAATATATAAATAATTAAAAATTAAAAATAAATAAATAAATAATAATAATAATAAAATAATAATGTCCGCATGGGTAGCTCAAGCGTAATGGCCGTGGAAATGAAGTCTCACCAAACCGGAAGTCTGGGTTTCAAATCTTGGGCTAACCTTCCCCGTAGCAGCGGTATGTAATGGACGTGAAATCGGAGAGTCCTACCAAAGCTTACAAAAAAAAAAATAATAAAATTTAAATTTTAAAAATAATTAAAAATTATATATATATATATATATTTATATATATATATATATATTATTAATATAATAAAATAATAATAAGTCAATTTTTTGAGTAAATAAATGCAGAATTTCAATTTTTAATATATTAAAATGCATTTAAAAACTCGACGGATGAGATTAAAAGAAATCTCGATTCTCATCGACAGTCGAGATTAGTTTGACATGGATCACTCGAACTAGCCATTGGGAATTTTTCCTTTAAATAGGGTGTTAGGGGTCATTTGAGATCAGATTTGATCTTAGAGTCTGGTGCTAAAGAAAGCTCTCTTTTATTTTTTGTGCAATAAAGAAAGACTTTGGGGTTAAAATTCTTGCTGGTGTTACTCTTCTGCAAATGTTGTAAGACGTTTTACTTTTCTACATAATTTTATTTTCAGCCATTGATGATAGCTTGATGAAGATTGATTTAGGCACAGGTATCTTGTCTAATCTCTAGGGCTTGAATGATAGTTTAGATTCTGATATATAATGGCAAGTATCTCCATTTGATCTGGATTTCACTATTGTTTTCTCCCTCTATGTTAATGGTTCATTTTACGCTGTGCAGGAAATCTTAGTTTTGAGTTCACTGGGCGTTAGGGGAAGTTCTTGACTGAACCAGCGAACTCCCGAATTGCGTTTTCTGAAAGAATCCAGCTAGTTTTAATCCCGGGCTTATCATCTGAATTTTTTTTTATGAATGCATGCAGGGTTTTCTGAAGTATCTCACATTAAAATTAAATTCTAAAAATATTACTGTGGCATAATGGCAAATCTGGCTATTTAGAGCCTTTAATCTATAAATATTGTAAATTTTTCGCTGGTTTTAGGGTTTTCAGTTTTGTTTTTCGGCACATTTCACTTCTCGGTTTTCTATTTTTGCCATTTACATGCTGCATGTATAGACTTTAAAAGTTTTTCAAGGTTTCCAGCAGGGATAATCTTCAACGGATTCTCAAATCTTTTGAGAAAATTTGAGGGTTTATCAAAGCTGTCTGCTACCTGGGATTTCTTTTTGGACAAAATTTTTTAGAATTTTTTTTTTTTTTTATGCTATGGCATCCTCGGGATTCATGGTGTTACAGGAACATTTTAAATTTTTTCAGGGCAAATTTGCGTTCTTTTTTTTTACCACACGCTGCCTCTACACACAGCCTGTCCTCCATTCATTTCAACTCCAACGTTGCCATACCTGCAAAAGACCTGTGTTTCTCCCAGCTCCATTCACACTGCATTTCTTCCGCACATCCAGACACCATATAGTTCGATTTTTTTACCCTGCAACGCTGTCTTGCTCACGCAGCTACCCCATGCCCAATCCCCAGCTACCCTCGTTTTTGCCCATTCTCAAAACTGTAGAGTGGCTAGCTGCCAAGCTCCCAAAGCCGCCATCGAATCCCCAGACCTGCGCACACCAATCACGCATAAAAGGCTCAATTTCGATTTTTTTTATATACTGTTGTTCGATTTCAAGGTTAACACAAGTTTTAGTTAAGTGTTGTAGCATATAGTTTTTTTTATATAGTTTTAGTTTTTCATTTAAGTTTTAATTAAGTGCTGGCCTTAGATATATTCGAATCATTCATTTTTTGTTTTTTTTAGATTTTTATTTTTTTTTTTAATTTAGATTTAAAAATTCTATTTATTTGGATTTTAGACTTTATAAATTTTCATTTAAATTTAAATTTCTTAAAAAAAAAGGAAGAAAAAAAATTAATTTTCATAAATTTGATTAGATTTTGATTTTAGTTTTAAATTTTTGTTTAGATACATTTCCTTTTAGTCATATTTCAAAAAAATAAAATTTTTAAATTTTCTTTTTGATACATAAAAGTTTAAGTTTTAGATTTTAATTCAGATTTGATTTTATTTTTTTTCTATAGTTT
>APFE030193618.1:363026-400975 GCA_000404065.3 Pinus taeda
GGAAATGGCACTAGTTCTACTTCAGCATCAATGTTTACAACCAACCCTGTAGCTGCCTCATCATTTTTTGTTCCTAGAATGTCGCCTGGTTCACAACCATCTATCACTTCAATACTTAAAAAAAATGAGAAAGAACAAGCTAACAAGTTGTTGGGCAAGTTTCTCCTTTGGAGTGATATTCCTTTCAGCGTTGCAAGGAATAATCCATTTTTCCAGCCTGTTGTTGATGTTATTACAACTCTTGGCCTAGGGTACAAAATCCCTTCTTATGATGACTTTAGAGGCCGCATTCTTCAAGAGGAAAAGGTTCACTGCACCAAAAGATTGGAGGAGTTTAGGGCATCATGGGCACAAACAGGATGCACTATGATGTCAGATGGTTGGACCGACCAAAAGGGGAGAACCCTTATAAACTTCTTGGTTAGTTGTCCCAAGGGGACAATGTTTATTAAATCTGTTGACGCATCTTCACATATCAAATATGCAAAATTATTATGTGATTTGTTGGATGTGTTTATTTTGGAGGTGGGTGCAGAACATGTTGTCCAAGTCATAACAGACAATGCTACAAATTATGTTGTCGTTGGCAGGATGCTTATGGAGAGGCATCCTACTTTATTTTAAACACCTTGTGCTGCACATTGTATTGATTTGATGTTGGAGGACATAGGAAAAATTTCCTTTGTCAAAGATATTGTTGACTCATCAAAAAGCATTACAAAATTTATATATAATCATGCATTTATGCTTAGCTTAATGAGAAAATTCACCAACAACAAGCAGTTGGTGCGCCCCGCCATTATACAGTTTGCCACCAGTTTCATATCTCTTCAATCCCTCTTGAATTCTATATGGGATGTGAAGAGAGTGTTTCTTTCAGAGAAGTGGCGTGTTTTGACAATGAGCCGCAAACCAGAGGGAGAGGCCATATGCAAATTAGTTTCATAACAAAAAAACTTCTGGGCAGGAGTGCAGGAGGTGTGCACCATTACTGAACCTTTGGTAAAAGTTGTTCGATTAGTTGATGGTGAGAAGCCCGCAATGGGCTATTTGTATGAGGCCATGGACAAGGACAAAAGAACCATTCGAACCTACTATGATGATAAGGGAGATGAGGGGTTTCAGAAACAACTCCTATGGGAAGTAATTGATGAATGATGGAACAACACACTCCATCATTTCATTCATGCTATAGGGATCTACCTGAACCCCGCATTTTCTTACCTATGTGAGTTCTTATTTGATGTTGAGATCATGGATGGATTCTTAACCTATGTTCAAAGGATGGTGCGATCTCTAGCAGAACGTGCAGAAATCTCCAAAGAAATGGAGATACACAGGATGGCAGGTGGCACATTTGGCTTTGAGATGGTTGTAACTGATAGGAAAACTACAATGCTAGGTATTTTCAAATTTCATTGTTTCTTCAAGTTCATAACTTCATACCTTGCTTCAACTTTCAAATTTCATTTTTTTGCTTATGTTTATCTTATTTGTATTTTTGTTGTAGGTGCATGGTGGATTCGCTATGGTGCCAGAGTACCCCATCTGCGAAAACTTGCCATTTGAATCCTCGGCCAAACATGTGGCTCCTCAGGATGCAATTTCAACTGGAGTGTATTTGAAAAAATACACAACAAAAATTGCAATAGGTTAAACTTAAAACTTGAAATATTCCAAATTTCCAATTAATTTTTTGAATTCATTAAATAATATTTTTTTATGATTATTATTTTATGATCTTTGTACAGGTTGGAGACCCAGCGACTTAATGACATCGTCCACGTCTACTACAACCTTCGATTGTGGATGAAGCAACTTGAGAGGATACTTAATATGGAGGCCATCTCATTGGATGGGATTGACACCACTGTTGCATGGAGGGTTGAAGCCGAGAGGCCTCATGGAGTTTGTCGATGATTGGTTAGAGCAGGAGGTAGTGGAAGGCGTAGAGAGGGAGGAGGAGGAGCAACAGGAGGAGGAGGTGACACCACCTAGCCAGGCTACCCCTGCCAACAGTAGAGGATGTGGTCTACCTCTTGTAACTCCTAGTTCTTCAGCTTCTAGAGCACAGCAAAGTCCACTGCCAACTCCACCAACATCTACATTTAGAGGGAAAGGGAAAGCTATTGCATTTTATTGCAAGAGGGGTAGAGGAAATCAGTAGTATTAGTTATTTGGTTCATTTCATTGTATATGACATTATGACTCATGATATGATATACATTATTATATTTTTTGTTGATATTTTGAGACTGAGTTGGGACTCAAGAGTTAGGACTTATTATTCAGGACATGATTCACTATTATGTGTGATGTAGCACTAGAAATGATATTACACATCTTACATATTAATTCTTTTATCATATTTATGTCTCAATGTATTTTTTCTTCTTTTTTTTTTTTTTTTTTTTTTTTTTTTTTTTGGATAAAGACTAAATCTATTAATAAAAGAAAAAATATAGTACAAACAGGCCTGAAAGCAGGCAGAGCAGAGAAGCAGGGGAACCGGAGGTGATGTGAACCCAACCTCATTCCAAAGAGACAGACTAGGGAAAGGCCAAAGAGAGCATAGGATTACATGTAGACAAAACAGAGCAGAGAAGCTACCCCGAAGGGTTATTTCCTACAACACGACATTTTTTGCCTTTTTTCTTGTTCACTTTTATCCACCCAGTGGAGTTTGGTTGACTCGAAACTAGTTGTAGATTGTTCTGATCTGACTGCTGAGCATCCTTCTCAGAATCCGAGGATGAAGAGAAATGAGAGCGTTTCTGGGACATCTGAGGGTTGGAGGGAGCCTCCGGAACAACTGAGGGAGCGTCCCTCGGAATATCCTCATCCTGCATATCAGCTTCAACTTCCTCATCAGCCTGCACATCTGCCTCAGAATCCTCCTCCTCCGAGCTCGAGAAGTCTAAGTCGTTCAACGGACGAGGAGGCTCAAATGTATTCCATTTTTTGGATTTGGGCTTACGGTTCAGATTCTTCTTTTTTATCTTTAAACTGTGAACATGTACTCTGAAGGTGCCCTGTTTGGTGACAATGGCGACAGCGGAAGGCTGTATTCTCGTAATCCAGTGATTGAGTCCAATGGAAATCTCCAAACTTGAGGTTAATCTGATCCGGCAGTCCTTTGCTGATGTCTATTTCTGCACACAGTCTGCCGTAGGTGAAGAGACCATTATTCCTTCTTGAGGTATCTGTAGCCAGGTATCGTCCTAAAGTATTCCCAATGGCTAAGAAGACAGAGAAATCCCAAAAATGAGCCGGAAGATTTGGGAGCCTGACCCAAATGGGAAGCTTGGAGATTACTGCTGTAGAAGGGTCGAAATCAGGAAACCAGGGGGTGAGAAAGAGCCTAGCTGAACCCCAGAACCAAGGGCCTCCCGTTAAGGCTTTCTGGTAATCTTCGTTTGAGTCAAAAACCACCAGGAAAAAACCTTTTGAGCAGAGGAAGATTTTACATTTTTTAGTCCAAGAGGAATGGACCCATTGATAAAGATCTGCTGTGCGAGGCCATAGCCCATTAAATCTGCATATGAGTGCCGATTCTGAAAGAATCTGAAGGCGGTTCTCAATCCCAGAATTAGAGAAGCTAATGGAGGGAATTTCCTCTGATTTATCGACCAGAAACGGCTTTGGAGCACCATTTAGCTGGGCTGCCTTAGAAAAATCCTGAGGTTGGCTAGCGTTTTTGCGAGCTGCATCTTTATAGGAGAAAGATGGGGCCGAGGAGGTTTGCCCGAAGGAGCCACCTCTTAAACGAAAAGAAGCCCCAATAGATGCGTCCTTTTGAATGCTGTAGAAGGAGAGAGATAGGGTCGGCAGAAGTTGTTTACCCTGATATAGAAGTCTGAGGCAAGAGGAGGGAATCCCCAGCCTGCATTCAAGTTTTTACAGAAGATCCTGCACAAGATCTGCTGCATGCACCCATAACATTGTCGTTTTACCTGAAAGGTTGAGTTGGATATGGAATGTAGGGGAATCTTCAGGCATTTTTGGCGGGTTCAGGAGATAAAGCTGCTTCAAAGATGAGCTCGTTTGTCCCTGCCGCCTGTTGATAGCTTGCCTGTAGATCTGGGTCTTTTTGAGACCCCAAGATCTACAGGGCTTATGATCTGAAGCTTTGATTGCAGATCTGCTTAACTGACGGCTATCCATCGTCAGGACGCCTGATTCGGAACTGAACCTTGACCCTGCAATCACAGCTTGGAATGAAATGGGTAAGAAAAAAGCAAGAGGGTGGAACGCCATTGACCTTGCCGCAGGGTCGATGTCTTGACTTCGGATTTTGGGGATTCGAAGACTGCAGATCTGTAATAATAACTGCAGATCCGTGACCCCATTGAGCAGATCTGTGAGATGGTGTCCCTCCGCTAGGATGCTGCTGATAACATTCCTCAGAAGATGCTCGCCTTCCCTTCCACACTCTGAGATTCGAGTGCCCGGAAGGAGTCTGAGGCCACCAAAACCTTCTGCGCTGAGGCTGCCTGCGTCTTTCTTCTTCAAGAATCCGAGCGTCACGGGCAAGGAGACCATGCCACAGCGCAGATCATTGACCCCCGCTGCGGGCAGCGTGACTTTGGGAACGGTCCATGAACTAGGATCTGAGGAGAAAGTGAGGAGCCAAGGTTCGCACCAGGAGAGGGACTGGTTTGTGGCGGAGCAAACGCGCAGCGCCGCCGCGGCGGGAAGCAGGGAACTAAAAACCTCAGAAACCCTCGACGACATCGCTCTCGTCCAATAAATTAATCCTATTTACTTTATGTTGTAGATGCTTTAGATATTAAGAAAATTGAAAAAAATGAATATTTTTGTATTTTACAATTTTTTCCGGATTTTTTCCGATTTTTTCCCCTCACCAATTTACTCCCGATAACGATTTTCACAACATTGCTATGAACATTACAGGAAGGATTGTCCTAAGCTCAAGTAGGGAAATAACAAGAAAGATAGAGAAGAAGTCCATTTCAATGAAGAAGTGGAGGAAGCTGAAAGAAGGAAGTCTAAGGAAAAGGAAAAGCATTAGAAGTAAGAGCTCGTGACATCATCATAGGAAACATGAAGGATGTCTGATAGTCAACTATGAAGGATATAGCTCTTGAGAACCTCATTGGAAACTAAAGGAAAGGAAGAAGTCATCCAAGACAAGGCTAATCATACATCAAAAGGTAACATTTGTTGGATAAGGATATGCAAGATCCTCAAGACCCATTGATGGAATCTTCATCGGAAGCTTCACCAATCGAAAGTAGAAGCAAGTGTTTCATCAAGAACTCCAACTTGTGGAATTCATGGGAAGATGATATGATGACATAAGAAATGAAGCAGATCAATGGATTGAAGCTCTTTTCAATCAAGGAAGTCGTTGAAAGAAGCCTAGATGACCTAAAGGTAAATGAGGTATGTATGTTTGTATTGGATATCATAGTCATGTTGTATGGTTGCAGGTAACATGGATCATTGCTCGATCTTGAGAAGCATGATCAAAGGAAAGGAATCTCCTCCTATAAAAGGTTGTCGAAAGGCATGGGTCACACTAGATGAAATCAACATAGTATGTCCTCATATGAAGTATGAGGTGGTTAACTACAATTGAGGAACTCTGATTGGAAGCTCTTGGGAATGAAATGAAATGAGTGAAGAAAGGAAGGAAGAGATCACGAGATATGCAACCATGGTAAAGGCAATCAACATCTGAAAGACCAAGAAGATTTGACTAGGAAATCTCCTGGAAAGATATGAAGACTCTGATTGAAGTCTGGAAAAGATGGAGACCCTTGACAATGGATATCTTTGGGATATATGTTAACATGTATGTAGGATGTTGATGCAAACTAGAAGATGCCGTGATGAAAGACCATCACAAAGGTAATTTTGATATAATTGTTCATTTCTTATTTTTGAACAAATATCTGGATAGGTTTATGCAGGTCTGCCAAGGGAAGAATTGGGGATGTCTTCCAAGAGGCCGATACGAGCCCGAAACGTTGTCGGTCGTACCGTATGGCGTTTCGAAATCGTGAAACGTCGTATAGTACAGCCTATGATGTTTCAGGCCCATTTCAAGGCCGTTTTGGCGTTTTGATCCATCCCTGATACTGGTACGCCACTTTTCTAGGCGTTTCCTGCAAAATAAGGGAAAACCTAAACAACTTCTCTTCTTATACAATCAGATCGAAGTGAGATATCCAA
Source organism: Pinus taeda (assembly GCA_000404065.3). Lineage (NCBI taxonomy): Eukaryota > Viridiplantae > Streptophyta > Pinopsida > Pinales > Pinaceae > Pinus > Pinus taeda. Next base: position 369,225 of record APFE030193618.1, read on the forward strand.
GACCTAAGGCCAAGACCAAGACAACCACAAAGAACCCAAGTCAACCCTCCTCCAAGTCTCTTCCACCAAATTAAAGTCATCAAAGTCAATGTTGGTCAAATCTTTGAATTCTGGCATCCCCTAAAAATTTGGCCCTTGAAATTTTAGGCCTATAACAACTTTGAAAAACCACAGAGAATACTCACATGTGTGGATAGACTAGGGTAGAAAACAAGGCTTTCCTTCTCCTTAGACTTCACTTTCTTTCTCTTTTTACTTCATTGATTTTCTTCTTGCTTGCATAGAAATCAAATTGCGTACCAAAAATGTGGAGCACATTTGCCAATATATAGTTGTTCGATCATATGAAGAGACACAACTTATGGGTTGGCCGACTTCTCCATCTAGAGGGACAACTTGGCCTTGTGGTGACAAAATTGACTTTTTTGACTCAAGATAAAAATTCTCTTTTTCTTACAAATAGTCCAAATGGAACTTTCACTCATGACAAATATTTTTCTTTGAATCAATAAACCCTAGAAGCATAAAGAACATGCTTTGACTAGAAAATAATAATAATAAAGAAAAAAATTATTTTTCTTCTTTTTGTTTTTTCATGAAATACAAGTACAATGATAATTATGAAGAAAAAACCTAGATACATTTTCAACAGGTGGATGAGAGCTCAAAGGACTCAACCTCATCCCAGGTATTTTGGACAAGTGTTTTGTTTTGTTTTTGCCATTGTACAAGGATTATAAAGGGCCACTTTTCCTATTACGGTAACCCTAAGTTTTCTTGTTGAACGACTAATAAGAAATAAGTTTTGGGCATTAAATTGTGTGTATTGTGCATGACCTAATTGCGCATGACCTAATTGCTAGTGCTTTTTCCATTGTCCAAAAGTTTTTAAGTTGGGCATTTTCAATGTGTCTATGTTTTCTACCTAACGCATAGACTACACCTAGGGTACATGGAATTCTAACATGGTATCAAAGCTACTTTGAAGAGTAGTTGGTTCAGATTTATGCACAGGAGGAAGCTCTTAGAGGCAGTTGTAGGACTATTGTAGGAAGAAACAATGTTGCCAAGTGAGTTGGCTAGGTATGCCTTATGAGACATTGAGCAGAATGTCCAAAAAAGGAGCTATGGATTATTGCAACTTGGGGTAGGAACAGTGTTGCGGGGGAGCGCCCCCCACCCCCACTCTGAACCCGCTCCCAATCCGCGCTCCGAGTGGGAGCGATCGCTCCTGATCACTCCCGGGCTTTATTTTTCACTCCTGGAGCGACGCGCGCTGCCACCGAGAGCGAAAGTCGCGAAAATAATAATAATAATAATAATTGTTTTAAATTTTTTTTTGGTTTTATAAGGGCTTGGAGGGCATTTTTATGTCATTATGACTTGAAACAGTTGGAGGAGAGCCAAGGAGATTGTGCAAAGGAGGGAGGAGGAGCGAGGAGCGAGCGCCGAGGAACAAGGAGCAAGCCTACAAGGAGATTAGTAACTTAGTAATTTAGTAGGTTAGTAAAGTTATAACTTTTTCTAGATTCTAGAATCATGAATCATGAATCTAAATAAATAAAATTAATAAATAGTAAATAGTAAATAGTAAAACTAAATACATTTCTAATTTTCTCATTACCATTCCCCTTAAATTTTGCAGATTCAAAACTACAAATTTCAAACATCATGGACTTGGTTATATTTCTCGGCAATTTCTTATTCTTGGTCCCTTTTCTAGTTATTATGGTGCTGGAGAGTAGGAAAAGGAAGGGTCAAAATGAAGAGGGGGATGAAGAAGGGGGACAAAGTGGATTTGATGAAAATCCTGGTGAAGAGGAGCTGGAGGAGGATGAACATGAGTCTCAAAAAACTAAACAAGACCAAACCCCATTGTGGAAATATGTTAACAAGCCTGAAGCAGGGAAAGGGGGTGGAACCACTAAATTGCATTCCCCCCATTCAACAATAATTACACAGGTTCATACACCCGTGCCAGAAAACACCTCCGCGGGAAAAGGTCATGGGATGGAGATAAACAAATAGGAATCAAAACTTGTGCAGTTGTGTCAGCAGCAGATAGAGCCAAATACATAAGGGAAGAGGAGGAAGCCCAATACAAATCTAAAAAATCAAGGGGTTTCTTTAAACCAAACTCACAATCAGAAGCACAAAGAACTCCTTCAGCATCCTCCCAAGGCAGTGGATATGGAGGCATAGGGTCACCAGCTTTAAGGCGTAGAACCATATCAGATTTCCTTGATGAGGGGTGTAGGAATGATGTGGATTCAAAAGTTTAAAGGTTTCTCTATGCATGTGGGATACCATTCAATGTTCTTCGCTCACCTTATTGGCACGAAATGGTTTCTGCCATAAATGATGCCCCTAAAGGATACAAAAGCATGACAAGGCAAGAACCGTTGGACTTGATCATGAAAAAGCAAAAATATCACATTCTTTGAAAAGAATGACAAGTTCTTGGACTAACCATGGGGTGTCCATTGTATCTGATGGATGGACAAATGTAAAAGGCAAGCCATTGATAAGCGTTCTTGCTGTGTCTGTTAGTGGTGCCATCTTTCTAAATGCATATGATTACTCAGAGAAGTTCAAGACCGACATCAACATTGCAGAAGCATTACTTGAAACAATTGATCGTATTGGGCCATACAATGTCATCCAAGTCATCACTGATAATGCTCCTAATTGTAAGGCAGCAGGAGCAATTATTGAGGATAAATACCCCAACATATTTTGGTCTAGGTGTTTGGTTCACACATTGAACCTTTTTATGCATGATGTTGTTAAGAACAAAAATGAACAATACATTGATTGGTGATTTGTACAAGAAAGGCAAACAAATGATACCCATGGCCTTTTTCGCAATCACTCAAGATTGAAGTTGTTGAAGATTGCGAGGACTAGATTTGGTAGCTATTACCTCACCTTCAGGCACCTTTTGAAGGTAAGAGAGTCATTGGCTAGCATGGTACCATGTCCACACTGGCAGGTATTAAAGGAAAGGGCTACAAATACAGCTGACCGGGAAGGTTTTGAACTGGTGGAGGAGGCCGCTCTCGATGGTATGTTTTGGTCAAGTGTGAGGCAAGTATTGGATTTCACCAAGCCCATTTATCACATGATTCGGTTTGCAAATACAGATAAATCAGTGATTGGCGAGGTGTATGAGCGGATGGATACCATGTTGGGGCAAATAAAAGATATTGTTCATAACAAAGATCTCGACTTGTACAAACTGATTCATGATTGTGTGTGTAAGGTGGAATAAACTTAATCTTCCACTACATTGCTTGGCGTATATCCTTACGCCAAAATACTACTCTACATCTTGGTTGGGCCAACCTACACCAGGGGGTGGGATTAGGACCAAACCCCATTTAGATGCAGAGGTAACTAGAGGATATTTGGATGCATTAGAAAAGTTGATACTTGACAGGGAGGAATGTGCAACTGTGCGCCTTGAAATAGGCAGATACTTCAGTGGCACTGGTTTGTTTGGTACCTTCCATGCAATGGAAGACAGAGACAAATTTGATTCTCTCACATGGTGGGAAACGTATGGCGGCCAGGGACTTTTGCCAAAATTGGCAAAAAATGTTCCATCACATGTTGTAAATACTTCTTCTGCAGAGAGGTGTTGGAGCACCTATAACTTCATACATAATGTGAAAAGAAACAGACTTAATGAAAACTGGGCAGAAAGCTTGGTTTATGTGCACTACAACTTGAGGTTGTTGAGTCATTACTGTGATCGGGCTTATGAGGATCCAACATATAAAACTTGGGACAACCACCCAGAGGATGACAATTTGGAGGATGGCACTATACATCTTGACGAATTGGAAGAGGAACTTATAAGGGATGAAGATGAAGCAGCTGCAACAACCATGCCACCTCCACCATCTATTAGCAGTGCTCGAGTTCTGAGTCTTGTTCCTTTGCTGTCGCCACCTCCATCTACACCCTCACATGGAGGGCATGTGCCTTCTAGTTTTGGTCGTCGATCTGTGCGGGAGACTCTTAGAACACCACCACGTCCTGCTCATACAGGAGACTCTTGTGGCAAGGGCCACATGTAGATTTACAGTTTACTTGTCTTTTCTAGTTTCTATTAGTTTTCATAACTGTTGAGTCTTGAGTCCTTGACTCTTGACTCTTGACTCTTTCATATCATAATGATATTTTTTGTAAACAATATATGACTGTGACAATGAAAGTTTGAAGTTTGAAGTTCGCAATTATAACTCATTGGTAATGATTGTGAATTATGAATATGATGCTTTGTGAAAGACTAAAGTTGTTTCATTTCATTTCATTATTCATAATTTGTTTTTTAACATTTCATTTCATGTTAACAGTTAGAACTTAGAAATATCTAAGATATTATTTCTTGTAATGGCTAAATTTAGCTTGCAAGTACAACTTTGGTGATCAATGATGATAAATGTTATATATTGAATTTTCAATTTTGAAACCTTGAAGTTGAAACTTTAAGATTGAATTTGATGAATCATGATTCACGAGACTCCGTATGTTGCAGTTGTAATATGTATGTTACTAACTTGTGGACATAGTTGATGAAGATTATAACGTCTAAATGATTGATGTGATATCGTTCAATGATCAATCTATGTTTTTTTATATCTAATTCATCATTCTACATGTTTTTGTTGACATATATGTATCAAAAATATATTATAAGATATAATATATTATATATATATATAAATATATATATATATGTTTAAATCGCTTCGGGATTTGCTCCCAAACTGGGAGCTTCTGAAAATGTTGTTCCTGCTCCCACTCCCCGCTTTCGCTCCTGCTCCCAAGTAACACTGTGGTCGTTTTAGTCTGGGACCCACAATGATTTCTTCACGGGGGCTTCACTCAATGAACCTCTAACATATCACGTGCGTTCGTGGCATACTAAACAATGCCCCTATCTTGACTACATATTGGAAAATACCTTTAAAATCACATTATTTAACCCCCTACCAATATGAACTCAATACACCTTCTCAATTTGAAAACCCCCTACTTTCACTAGATATTGTAGGTATCCATTTTTTCATTAACATTTTTTATACCCCTTCATATTTTTTCATTAACTTTGAGCTCCATTTTTTACACCTACCAATATAAAAACCCTTTACCCCCTATATATCCCCCATTATATTATGTCATTTTTTCCTCAATATATATACCCCAATATGAATGCACATGATATGATATTGCTTCCCCAGTGAAGCCCCCGCGGATTTATTGAATGAGTCGTAAACAAGATTCGGTTGCTTTGAGTAGTGATGAAGTTGAATATGTTGCTGCTTGTGAAGTTGGAAAAGAAGCAGTTTGGCTCAGGAAGCTTATGTCATATTTGTTTGGAGGACCCTTGGATCCCACAGTGATAAATTGTGATAATCAAAGCAACATCAAAATGTCTGAAGACACCGTGTTCCATGCTAGAGCTAAGCATATTAATAATAAGTACCACTACATTAGGAGTTTAGTACAAGATGGAGTCATGAAGCTACAATATGTTCTGATAGATCAACAAGTAACTGATGTGTTGACGAAATCTCTCCCCAACAAGAAGTTTGTATATTTTAGAAACATGCTTGGATTGGTGGATATCTCTGATTTGGTTGAGAGGGAGAGATGAGTACCATAAAACTGCTCGTATGGTGGTATTTGGGGAGGACATTTTGGCCTAGTTAGTATTGAGATCGTAGCTGTTGTTTGGCCTTGATGATGTTTGGATCCTGGTGTGGGAGGGTATCTTGGTTTTGTGGAGCTCTGGTTTAGTGTTGACCTTGATGATGATACTTGGATCCCTATGAGTGTTGGTGCAAAGCATGGAGGCCTAGATGGTATCTATATCCTATTGGATTGATACCAGCATTGTAGTTGGATGGTAGCTGTAGTGGCAATTGCCTTAATGACACCTTAGTCCCTATTGGGAGGATTCCTTGGTAGTGATGGTATCCCTAACATTGCGTATGTTGATACTCTTCTGTGAACATGTCAATTTGAGTTCATCCTTGTACCTATTTGTACAATTATGAATACCTCCCTAGTTAAGTGGGAGTGTTGAAAATGTAACTATGGTTAGTCCTCGTAATCGCTATTGTACTTTATCATTATGTATTTATTGTAAAATTGAAAAATAAGTAAAATAAAATTATTTTGAAACATGGGTTTCATGCTCATTTATTAGGTCAAAAGCTCCATTGTAGGATTCTAGGGTTTTTCTTGACTCTTAAGAGCCATTTTCACATTTATTAGACCCCTTTTGGGCTGTTGTATCATGTAAAGAAAATTATTTTTGAGTCAAAACAATTATTTTTCACCTCCTCACCAAGTTAGCTCTACCTTGATGAAGTCGGCCCAGATTGGGGCTATTTGACCCTGTGGAAGCAGTGTAAATAGAAGAGCTCGACCTATTTGGCATCCAATCTCAACAAGTTTGATTTGCAATCAAGGAAGAAGAAAATAAGTACGAAGTCAAGGAGAAAGAAGGTCTAATCAAAGGAAGGACAAGATCGATGTTTTGGGGCATCTCTTCTCTCACAAGTGCGAAATTTTTAAGGTTTCTGGGCAAGTTGTAGGGGCCAAAATTTTGGCAGCAACTACAAGTCTGAAATTTTGAATTGCAGGGAGCCGAAGATGCAAATTAAAGTAGTTTTGAAGGAGTTGACCCTTTTGAATTTGGCAGAGTTAGTCTACTTGAAAGGAGGGATGACTTGGTGATTAGAGGTCTTTGTCTTGGTCAAAAGGTCTTGGATTGCCTCACTTTGACTTGATTCTATTATTGAGGAAGAGTTAATTGGGTTTTTCCCTTGGTGGGGTTTTTCCCTGGATGAGTGCCTACATCTTGTTTCTCTTGTTTTTGTGATCTTCATGCAATTTTGATCTGGTAATTGCTTGATGAAAGATAACTTAATATACAAGTGAAAGAAGCCAACACATATCACAAGTAATTATCAAGAAAAGAGGAATCAAAACCCTAATAGCTACATGCATTGATTTCTCAACTGGTTTTTCAAGCCCTAAAATTTCCTAGGGTTGATGACATCAACCCTAGGGAAGCATTTTCAACCATACAAATTGCTAGATTTTGATGTTTTAAGGCGAAGTAAGGTCAAATGAATTGAAATCAGTTGAACGCCCAAGCTGTAGTTGAAATCGGCCTAAAACCCTAACCCTAACAACTTGCCTTGAAGGGCCGAAATTCTAGGAAGGGAGGAAAAATATATATTTTTTATTAAGTATTGTTCACCAATATGGATGCAGTGTTTTCTATCTACTTGGGTGATCGAGTCTTAGGAATTTTGACCATTGAAATATCAAACCCTTGAAGGAGTAAGAGGTAAACCCTAAGTTTTCATATGCTAAACCTAGCTATCAATTTATGAGGGGTGAAACTCACTAGAGAAAAGATCACTTGGAGGTTCACTAGGGAGTTCTAGGATATGAAATTTAAGCATGCAAAATTTACCAAGCATTTCATATAAATATAAGCATTTAAACATGGAACACATCAACCCTAGCAATATTCATTACGAGCAATAATCATAAATGATATTCAACAAAAAGTACTCGTAATATATCCAACAACATGCCTTCTTTCATCCCAAAATGATGTCCCCACAAGAAGCACTAGTCTCCAGTAGTAAAACATCCACATAAGATCACATCTCCCCAAAGTAGTGAAGTACAAATAGCTAGTCCGAGTTCTCTAAGAGAGGATGAATTCCACACAAGTGATGATGATCAAATGAGAGAGGTGATCCTCTATTCATATGAGGTCTACCTCTTCTAATTTCTAACAAAAAACCCTGACACAAGTTTGAATTTTGAGTGAAAAAAAAGTAAAATTGGGTTACAAGCCAACCCATTAGCTTTACAACAAGACATGCCAAAATAATCCCACATAGGTGAGCTGTAGGTCTAAAAGGGTGATGATGTCATGCCCTTTTAGGGCTCCAAATCCTTCATCAAGGCAAAGACAAGGCTAAAAATGTCTCCAAGCATCATGACCATCATCCATTCGAGCATCAAATCAACTCCAAGGGTCCAAAATCTAGTTGTTGGTGCCACACGTCATCTCCATGGGTGCCAAGTACTCCCAAGTGTTAGGGCTCCATTACATGCAACAAGCCCTCCTCAATCATCCTAAGGATGACCACGTCATTTGGGCCCTAGATCATGGCATGTCGATCAAGTAGCGTCAAGGCCAGCTTGGGGGCATTCTGGGTCAACTGGTACATCATCAAGAATCCTCCATGTTGGGCAAGAGAAGCCTAGTGTCTTGGCTCTTGGGGGTGTTTAGTTACGTATATCAATTGCTTAATTCATGAAATGGCCCAACGCTCTGCTTAAGGTGGGAATGCCGCATCTGTTAATTCATCACTCTCTGTAATGTAATGTATGGCTTGGGCATCATGTCAAGTAGGGTGCCCTCAAGGCCTCTGCTGCTTTGGACTACCTAACAAGGCCAACTCAAACTCAAGTGAAAGCAAACATTCATCAAAGACTAAAGATCACAAGTGCATCTAAGTGGACAATACTTAAGTGTTAAGGGCATATCATACTTCAAATTGGGATCACCTTGAAATATTTATTTAAATCATGTAATTTTCCTAATTAGGAAAAGCAGTGATATGTAAAGCAAAATAATACATGCAAGCACAAAATTTTGAAAAATCAGTGAACTCCCATGGAAACTCCAAAAATGCCATCCGGCTGAGCCAATTTATTAAATATATGGAGCAAGAATACAATGGTATGGAAGGAGTGCGCTTGGCCTTTGCCTCAATGACAAGCATGACAAGACCCAGGTGAGAGAATAGAATGCCCGGATGAGAGATTATGCCGCTCCAAAGATGCCATGTGCTGCCCCAAAAAACTACACTGTCTACTAGAAAGATACTACTAAAAAGGCCACTTACGGTGCTTAGAAAATTCTGCAAAACTAGCCCCGAGCTCCTTTCAAATAACCTACCAAAACCTAGGAAGGGTTTGGCTTGGTTCCGACCTCTGAAAATTGACCCCAATTACCACGTCCTCCCCAACTGGCTGGAAAATACAGTCTGTCTGCAATCTCCCTAAAAAAGCCTTCCAATCACTCAAAAATGCTAAATTTCACCTCCCCTAAGATCTCCTCAATTCTCTCGGCAAATTCCAACTCCCAAACACTTCCCCCAATCTCCCACGTGTGCCCAGAAAATGACTACAGTGCAGGCCCTGGGTGAATGAATTTCGTTCTGCCTCTAAACGACAATGTCCTACCCTTAAACTTCTCAACTAGTTTGGTCTTCTCGTGGAGCCACTATACAAAATTTCTCCCGGCAAACACCAGAAGATAGCTCTAGAATGAGTAGTATGTGGTCCTCTATTGCACCCTCCTGGAGTACGAGCTGGCTGAGAGAAATGTTGTACGATGTACTATGAACTCCTTCAATCTCGCCTCCAAATTGGCACAAACTTACCTTTCTAGGGTGGCATTCGTAGTCCGCTGAAAGAAGGGTGAGCTCTCCCCTTGGAAAGCTTTGCATTGAACAACACTATGCCCCGACTAAGCAGCTCGAGCAATAAGAGAAATGTATGATTGACAAAAGATCCCAAAAGTTGCTAAGCTCCTTTTGTTTATAATTTTTGAGTTGCCTTCCAATGTGGACCCCTCCATCAGCATTTTGACCCCCTTCCTTGGAAAATCTAATTCCCTTCTAAGGTAATACGTATTTCAAGTGGGTGTGGCCCTCACGTCCCACCAAGAAAAAAATGATTTTCGGCCTCACTTTTCGTAAGTCTTAGCCCAAAATTTCGTGGGTCCCATAGTAAACAATATTGCCAAAATTGCAATAATAAACTCAAGGAAATTTTTTCTAGTAAGGGACATTACAGTCCTCCCCTCCCAAATGTTGCTTGTCCCCAAGCAATGTCATCACTGGATGCTCAAGTATGTGCTCACGCTCCCAAGTGGCATCCTCATCCGGTAAGTTCCTCCAGCGTATTAAGTACTCCTTCATGGTTTTGTTCCTCAACTTCCTTTCTATAGTCTCCAAAATGGCTCCCAACTCTAAAACCAAATGCTCCTCATTGTCTAGTGGAGGTAACTCTGTAGCTGTTGTCACCTTCTGTCCCAACACCTTTTTGAGGCATGAGGCTGTAGCTTCTCAACTCTTCTGATCACCAGGTACGTCCCATAGAAATGGGGTTGTAGCTTCTCAACCCCCTTCTATTTCAGTGTGGACTGATAATATGGCTGCAACCACAGGAAAACTAAGTCCTCGTCCTCAAACTACCTCTTAATCCCATGTCGGTTTGCGTACACCTTACGTTGATTTTGTGCCATCAGTAAGTTATTCTTGAGAGCCTTGAGGATATCTTGGCTCTCTTGGATCCAATCTTTGGCCTTTGGGGCCTGATTGTCTCCAAAAACAATATCAGCAAAAGATAAAGCATCATAACCATACAAGGCTCGAAAAGGTGACATACCAATGGACATGTGGTGGGTGGTGTTGTGGCAGTACTCGCCCAAATGCAATCACCGAATCCATGCCCTCTGGTGTCCGGTCATGTAGTTCCGTAGATAGCCCTACAACTAATTGTTGACCCTCTTAGTTTGACCATCTGTCTATGGGTGGTAGCTAGTGCTGGGGGTAAGCTCAGTGCCCACTAACCTGAAAAGCTCCTGCTAGAATGATGCCATGAAATGATTGTCTCTGTCATTGACTATGGTCTTGGGAAGACCATGCAAGCGAAAGACCTCCCTGAAAAACAACTCTGCTACCTGTGACGTTGAATGATGAGATGGGATGGAAAAGAAATGTGCATATTTGGTCAACCAATCCACCATGCCATAGATACAATCTTTGCCCTGCACCATAGGGAGCCCCGTGATAAAATCTATGCATATACTTTCCCATTTCCCCTCAGGGATGGGAAGTGGCTGCAACAACCAGACTGGATGGCTCAACTCCACCTTGTTCCTTTGACAAGACTCACACTCCTGCACATATCTCAACACATCTCCCTTGAGGCCTTTCCATGTGAAGCGCTCTTTGACCGTCATGTATGTCTTCCGAAACCCCTTGTGCCCCGACAATGGAGAGTCATGAGCTGCATAGAGAATCCTCTCCCTCAACTGTGAACCCGACACCAAGAATATGCGTCCTTTGTAGTATATGATGTCAGCCATCACTCAGTAATACTCACCAAGGTCCGTACCCTCCAAAATCTCACACGACCGCCGATCTTTGGAGTAGTCCACCAACCACTGTGCCTTCCAATCATGGCAAATGATCATGAGTGAGAGTGTTGTGGGCCTTCTGGATAATGGATCTGCTACGACATCATGTTTTCCCTTGACGTACTCAATATCAAATTCATAGCCCTGGACTTTGTTGACCCACCTTTGCTGCATGTCATTGAGGCCTTGCTGCCCCATAAAATGGCAAAGAATTTTAACTATTGTGATCAGTGTTCACCCAAAATCTGTTACCCACTAGATATTGTCGGAATTTGGCCAACGCATGCTTAATGGCCAACATCTCCTTGTCGTAAATAGAATACAACCTCTCATGCAGAAGCAGTTTTCGACTCTCAAAAGCAATGGGGTGACCATCCTGAGATAATACTGCGCTAATTCCCTCACCTGATGCATCGAACCCCAAGGTGAAAGGATGAGTGAAATCCGAGAGTGCTAAAATTGGACAGTTGCTCATCACCTCCTTGAGGCAATCGAATGCTAATTGTGCTTTATCTATCCACGCAAAAGCCCCCTTCTTTGTCAGATCTGTGAGGGGAGTTGCCAACTCTGAGAAGCCCTTCACGAACTTCTTGTAATAGGTGCATATGGCCACAAAGCCCCTCAACTCAGTCACATTCTAGAGCACTGGCCAATCCGGTATGGCCCTGATCTTCTCTTCATGCACTCTTACTACATCCTCCGCAATAATATGTCCAAAATAGAGCATTTCTGTCAACCCGAACTCGCTCTTGGACAGTTTGGCGTAGAACTGCTGCTACTCTAAAATGTGTAACACCACCTCCAAGTGCTGTAGGTGCTCCTCCCAGGGCCTACTATAAGTTAGGATGTCATCGAAGAATACCAACACAAACTTCTGCAACTGCCAGAAGTGTTGAAGGAAAGGTAACTAGGATCAATTTTCATTATGACTTGTAATGATAATTTTATGAAGAAAAAATGTTATTCCTTGCATCATGGGTTTCGTGAGCAAGATGTGTTTACCATAGGTCAAAGACTTCTTCTTGATGTCTTTAGGATTTTCATGTTACATCCTCCCCAATAACATGCCCCAAATAGAGCATTTTTGTCAACCCGAACTCGCTCTTGGACAGTTTGGCGTAGAACTGTTGCTACTCTAAAATGCGTAACACCACCTCCAAGTGTTGTAGGTGCTCCTCCCAAGTCCCGCTATAAATTAGGATGTCATCGAAGAATACCAACACAAACTTCCACAACTACCCGTAGTGTTGAAGGAAAGGTAACTAGGATCAATTTTCATTATGACTTGTAATGATAATTTTATGAAGAAAAAATGTTATTCCTTGCATCATGGGTTTTGTGAGCAAGATGTGTTTACCATAGGTCAAAAACTTCTTCTTGATGTCTTTAGGATTTTCATGTTTCATCATAAATATTATGAAAGTCATAAAGTCAAAGATCAAAGGAAAATGCTCCAAGATAAAGGTCACTATCTTCGTGCAAATTCACTCTACAAATCACAACATGTCTCCTTTATATGGCTTAGTTTTGGAAAACTCTCTTGTCGGCTTAAAGGTATTATCGTTGACCCATATATATACATGGGTAACGCAAAGTCAATGTAATGAAAGTCTTCGGATCACAATCAATGGATACACAGTAAGGGAGAAGGTCTCGGCATATATATTTGAAGGACGAACATATCACGAAGGAAGGAGCCTCAACATCTATCTCAGAAGTCTTGGTGGGTCTCGAAGAACATCTCAGAACGTCGACATCTATCTCAAAAGTCTCTATGAGTTGCGAATATTATCTCAAAGCCTCGATATCTGTTTCAGAAGTCTCGGTACACATTTTATTGGTCTCGATATAACTATACATGAAAGTGGATAGGCTTTCCGAAAGCCTGTAAGTACATCTCAGTCATTAGAAGATACATTAGCCGAGACATCATTCGAAAGAGCAATCTCTGTAATGTATACACACTATAGGATTGTGCATTGGTATACATAAGTAACAAGCAGTGGCATATCTTATCCTTGGTGTAATCAATGAAGGACTTTGACAAGTTGAAAAGAGAAAGTATCGAAGACAATGACAAGATAGTGAAAGGCACAAGGAGAAGGAGAACAATGATGATAGTGAATCAAGTCGTGTAGAAGATAGTGACAAATATCTTGGAGGTAACTTTGAATCTACTTTGTTAAGAGTTCTACTTTGTCAAGAGGAGAGGTTTTGCTCTGGCTTGGAGCCAACATATTGTGGACTTGTTTTATGGTTGATCTTCTACTTTGCTTGGTAAATAAGAATACACTAACTTAACTAAGTTAAATTGAAGTATACAATACAAATTGTTATCAATAAGGTCGAGAAGAATCATTAAACTATGAATTGCCCAAGATTCAACATGCGGAACACATGGTTCATGCATGACTGGAAGGTGGCTATTGCATTGGTCAACTCGAAGGGCATAAGCAAGAACTCAAAATGCGCATAGTGGCATCTGAAGGCCATATTGGGGATGTCCTAATCCCTCACTTTGATCTGGTGGTACCTAGAACTTGTCTCCTATAAGCTCATCTATCAGCTCATCAATGCGTGGAATGGGGTAGCGGTTCTTCAAGGTCTTCTTGTTGAGCACTCGATAATCTATGCACATGCGTAATGTCCCATCCTTCTTCTTCACCAGAACAATTGATGAGGCGAAGGGACTAGAGCTCGGCCTAACGTGCCCAAGTGCCAACAACTCCTTAATGGCACACTCAATCTCATCCTTGTAGGCCTTGGGATGCCTATAAGGATGGTGATAATTGCCTATACCCCCGACTCTAGCTCAATTGTGTGCTCAAATCCTCTGTCAGGGGGCTGCCCTGGTGGTATGTCTCCAAACACTGCCAGGTACCTATCCAAGATGGCCTGTATGTCGGGGTGTGGTGGCTTGGGTTGACCCCTAACCTCTGAAATCCTCAACTCCACTGCCCATGTTATGTCCCCATGCCTCAAGTCAACCTCCATCCTGTGCGCTGAAACTGTTTATGGAGGGTATGAATGCATACCCCGAAGAACCACCAGCTTGCCATCCGATCCAATGAACTCCATCTCCAACTTCCTCCAATCCGTAGTGAACCGCCCAAGGGAGCAGAGCCACTGGACGCCCATCACCACGTTGGTGTCCGACACATCCACAACAAAAAAATGATCTATCACCGAGTAGTTCCCCATGGTCACTGTTAGAGCGGGGCATATCGAGTACACTGCATAGACCTATTCCTCGACACCAGAACTGAAAACACCTTGAACTCCTCTGTAGTGATACCCCGACTCTGAACCATTTCGCATCAATGAAATTGTGGGTGGCCCCACTATCTACCAAAATTGAGACATGCTGCGCATGCACTGTGCCTCTAATCCTCAGGGTCAAAAATTTGGGAAACCCACGCAAAGAACCTAGGACTTCCCCAGATGGTTCGAGAGGTGCTCCCCTGGGTGGTGGTGATGGTGGTTCTCTCTCTATATGAGTCTCACTGTCACCCTCGCCTATCTCCAACTCCACGTCATCCTCCTGGTCTCTATCAGAGAAGACCTCAATGTTGTAGGCCTTGCCTGCTGTACATCTATGGCTTGGTGCCCAAGGCTCCCGACAAGTGAAGCATAGCTTCCTCCTCCGGAGGTCTCTCTTGGTCTCCTCATCTAACTGCCCATGCCTCTAGGCTACTCGCTGTGGTGGGGGCCTCATGTCATGCCCCTTTTGTGGGTAGGGAGCTCATGATGGTATGGGTGCTCGAGTCTTGGGGATTGCCCCCTGCAAATCCCTGGCACATGTCACAACCTCCTGAACAGTTTGCGAGGGTTCACCAATCCACACAATGGCTCAAGCAAGCCCTCTACAAATGTGTACACTCTCCTGGCATTAGACAAGTCTAGCACAATGACCAAGCCCCTCAAAAACTCTGATATGTACTGCTCTGGATGGCCAATCTGCCTAAGCTGGGTCAACTCTCTGAAATGAGCCTTTGGGTCCCTCCTATAAAATGCTCCACCACTCTCCATGTAAAGTCCTCATAAGAGGTCACGTTGGCATGCCCTAGTGTGGTCAAGCCATGGAGCCACCAATCATGTGCCTCTCCCTCCAAGTGCAAGGTAGCCATTTTGATGGCTTCCACCTCTGTCATCCGATTAAGATGGAAATAGGTATCCAACTTCTCCACCCAAGCTCGAGTTGTACACTTGGTAGATCCATCATACGTGGGAAAATACATCCTCCCAATGGTACGCTACAACTCTAAACTCTGCGTACTAGATTCTCCACTATACCTTACCTTCTTGTTCTACTTGAGCTGGCAGTGATCCCTGAAGGACAAAGCTACTTTGAAATCTTCCCCCATGGATTGCCATTCTCTGAAATAATCTCCCATGGGCATCTGATCATCCGGCCCACCTTGCTCACTAGGTGCTGAAGGTAGAAATGTAGGTAGTGTGGTCTTGGTTGGCCCACTGAAAGCTGGTGGGTGAGTGGCTAGTGATGGGTGGTCATAGTGTTGTGAGGCCCCTAAAGTCTCCCAAATAGGAACTCACGATGGATGCTCTTGTCCCTATTATGCTGCTTAATTTCCTCCAACATGTCCTTTTGTCCTTTGGCTAAATAATTTAGGGCCTTCAAAAGGCTATAAAATGTTGCTTCCTCCTTACTCTTTGGCTCCCACATATTTCCCACTACATCGCCTTCCAACGTGGCTTAATATCAGGTGCAATCTCCAACTCCCTCTCCCTGCTTCGGTACCTCTGCCTTCGGTAAGTAACGTTCTTCCTATTCTCCTCGTTCATAGGAAAGATCCCCGACGGCTGAGCCAAGATCTAGGCTCTGATACCACTGTAATGTTCCTAATTAGGAAAAACAATGATATGCAAAGCAAAATAATACATGCAAGCACAAAATTCAGAAAAATCAGTGAACACCCATAGAAACTCCAAAAATGCCATCTACCTAAGCCATTTTATTAAATATATGGAGCAAGTGTATAATGGTATGGAAGGAGTGCACCTGGGCTTGCCTCAATAGCAAGCTTGACAAGACCCAGGTGAGAGAATAGAATGCTCGAATGAGAGATTAAGTTGCTCCAAAGATGCCCTGCACTGCCTCAGTAAACAACACTATCTACTGGAAAGATACTGCTGAAAGGCCCACGCCGGTGCTAAGAAAATTATGCAATATGAGCCCCGAGCTCCTCTCAAATAACTCACCAAAACCTAGAAAGGGGTTGGCCTGGTTCTGACCTTTGAAAATTGACCACAATTTCCACGTCCTCCCCAACTGGCTGGAAAATATGACCTGTGTGCAATCTCCTTGAAAATGCCTTCCAATCACTCAAAAAATAGTGAGTTTCACCACCCTTAACATCTCAATTCTCCCGGCAGATTCCAACTCCCAAACACTTCCGCCAATCTCCCATGTGTGCCCAGAAAATGACTACTGCGCAGGGCCTGGGTGAATGAATTTCGTTCTGCCTCCAAACATCAATCTCCTGCCCCTAAACTCCTCAATTAGCTTGGTCTTCCCGTGGAGCCACTATATAAAATTTATCCTGACAAACACCACTTGAAAGATAGCTAGAATGAGTAATACGTGGTCCTCTACTGCATCCTCCTGGAGTACGCACTGGCTAAGAGAAAGGTTGTACAATGTGCTATTAACTCCTTCAATCTCCCGTCCAAATTGGCATAAACTTACCTTCCGAGGGTGTCACTCGTAGTCCACCGAAAGAAGGGTGAGCTCTCCCCTTGGAAAGCTTTGCGCTGAACAGCACTGTGACCCGGCGAAGTAGCTTGAGCAACAAGAGAAATGTATGATTGACACAAGACCCCAAAAGTTGCTAAGCTTCTTCTATTTATAATTTTTGAGCTGCCTTCCCATATGGGCCCCTCCATCAAGCATTTCAACCCCCTTCCTTGGAAAATCAAATTCCCTTCTAAGGTAATAATACGTATTTCAAGTGGGTGTGGCCCCCACGTCCCACCAACAAAAAAATGATTTTCGACCTTCCTTTCCCTAAGTCTTAGCCCAAAATTTCATGGGTCCCATAGTAAACAAAATTTCCAACATTGAGATAATAAACTCAAGGAAACTTATTCTAGGAAGGGACATCACAAATCAAGTCCCATAAAGGTGTTCCCTACCTCTGTAGGGGCGGTTAAGTTGTCAACCCTATTAGCTACTTCCAACCCCAAAGGGGAGGTGACATTTCCAAGGTTAACCCTTCAATCAATAGGTGTTGGTGTGAGTAAATGGGAATGGAGGGGAAAGACTTCATGGCCAATTTCCATGGTCAGGGGACCAATTAGTGGGAGTCCAAATCGTGAGTGTATAGATGAATGGAGGGAGCAATAATGGATGCATGAATTACCCTGCTCAATCTGCTTTTCCCACCCCTTTGGTGCACCTTTTACTTCTTTTTGATAATGCTTCGTTTTGGTGCCTAGCTCAAGGATCAAAGCTTGCTCTTTATGATGCATCATTTAATTTACCCTTTAAGATCAGGGTTGGGACATATAAGGGTTGCTTTTGATGAGATGGAGCATAAAGTGCTCAGGAACCAGGTGATGGCTAATGAGGAGGGTAGAGCTCATGCCATGCTTTTTTTGCCTGCGCTAACTTATGCCCCGACCATCTTTCTGCATTTTGACCTTTTTTCTTTTCATTGTGGCCATGTTTTGCTTTTCCATTCTTTTAGCTGCATCAACCTACAAGGCAATGTTTTCTAGTCCTATTCAAGGATGTGGATAAGAGAGCCAAATCCCATGAACCAATGACAATTAAACTTGGAGAATGGAGACGACATCAAGGGATAATAATGTGATATGGAGAATGTTAAGTACTGTAAAGGGAGAATAAATACGCTATTTCAATCGAGGTCTTCCAGGCGGTGCCCCTCCTATAACCCTAAGGCCTTAAGGGAGGTCCCATTAGACTAGGGCTAAAGATTAACCCCTCTGGTAAGGTGAGAGAACAAGTTTAAAGTCAAGATCAGTAAATCATCCAGGTCACCCCTTTATCCATACTAAATGCCGAAAAAATTATGTAAAAGTACCCGATTGCAAAATGATCGAAGTACTTGTTGAGTAGTAGCCGACCTTCATCCAAGAGGAATGCCGGATGGTGAGAGGTGTATGACTGGTGCAGGTGGTGGAGGAACTGGCATATCGTCATCAAAGTACTTGTTGAGTAGTGGCCCACCTTTATCCAAGAGGGATGGGATGCCAAATGGATAGAGGTGTATGACTAGTGTAGGTGGTGGAGGAAGTTGGAACTGGCATATCAGAATCATTAAGGAATGTGTAGGGTTGTTGGCTAGTTGGCTGTCCAAAATAAGAGAAAAAATTTTCTCCTAGGGGGTTACCCATTTTGGTGGGTAACCACCCTCACCTTGGGGGACATGTTCTCGTGGAACAGTTCATTAGATGTAGGGCCTCTAAGATACCTTCTTGTCAATGTAGGGTTGTCTCCCATTAGTGTCGGGTTTAGACAAATTACCAAATTGTGGCATGATAGGACTTGTGAGTTATGTGACTTGTATGACACTGAGATAGAGGGGAATTACTATGAGATTAGAGGCAACATTTATTGCTTATACCAAGATTTACAAGATCCCTCTCCACATTCTTTCATTCTCTAGACAAAATATGCCTAGCTCTTTTCAAGAGCAAGGTTTTTAGACATAAGTCACTATACCTACATTGATCTTCATGGTCTAAGTCCATCTAGAGGATCACCACTTTCTTCCTTATTGTTATTCCCTATGGGGCAACAAACTATTGGAATAAACTCGCACAACTTTAGGTGTGAGATTCATGAGATCTCGACTCTCCTCTTGATAACCACGCTTGGTGGGTCAACCTACTATGCGACTTCTAAGGAGCTCCTGTTTTGAAGTCTAGGTCAAATACCATTACATTGATAGACAAACCAACTCTAGGAGGTCCCAGTGTTGGACTCACTTTGAAGTTTGTAAGAAATATTATTGCCAAGTTCTGACCGATTATTGGACCTGCCATTTTGAGATTGTTCCTCAAAAGAGCGATGTTCCACAAGGATGTGTTCCTTAGGGTCGGTGGGACACACATGGGGGAACGTTTACCCAGGCCCCCTTTTTGGGGAAAATTAGGGAAATGTTTCCTTAGTTTGGCGGATGCATTTTCCCAAAAGGGGGTCATCTAGGTGTCCCCCCCACCCCAAGAGAGAGAAAAGAAAAGAAAATAACTAATGATGCCCGCATTATTTTTTGACCAACAACCCTTTAAGATAGAACAAAAATAGAGGATACAATTTTGAGGAGTTCGTGTCCTTGGTAATTAATGGTAATATTAAATTTTTAAAGTAAAAATATTATTCTTCTTTATCTTGCCTTTTTACTTAAATTTTCAACTTACCTTTAATTGTTTTAGGATGTTTGAGAGTGGTCTCAACCTCCTTGGGCTTCAAAAGGAGAATGTAGTGTTTCATTTCCCATTCAGAATTCAGCAGAGTTAACAGTTTTCAGGATTTTGTATTGGCAAGATTATAACAGTTTCCACTGGATTGCACAATAATAAATTTGCATGCAATGAATTGATATTCTTGGGATTTTCTCATTATAATTTTTATTTTTATAATTTTAAAGATGAGGATTCCTATGCTATGGACCCCGATGTCTCCCTGTCGCCCCTAAATTTCCCTAAACTTTGGGGGTGTTCCCACAGGTTCCCCAGGTGTGACTCCCCGCTCTCATGTTCGCTTGTCTTGGAAACTTGGTGGAACATTGGGTAGGAGGCTGGAGCATCTGCGTGAGTGATCTCTTCAATCTATGTTCCTCCTAGGATTACGCAAAGAGTCCCTTTCAGCCGTGAGATTCTTCAAATTACATTATCAAGGAGTGCATCAGCCATTACATGATTAACGTGATCAAGGAGCCCTCTTCTCTTTGCTTCAACGTCTCATCTGGCCTCAGCCTTTAATTTCAGCGCACCTTGGCATTTGCTTTTTATACTCACATGAGTTTGTTTCTGCACTTATTTTGAGCATTCATTAGCTATATAATTGGTGGTTTAACTATTACTTTTTTCCGCTTTTCACTGTTTGATAGACTGGCAATTGGAGATGCTTGGATTCTCCCACTCTCTTGTACACGTGTCTTTGAGTCCCATTGACCTGCTATGACTTGCTATTGTGGTGATTCGTTGGACATTAATAAAACTATCTTATCTCTTTTTAATGTACCTGTGTATGCTTCAACATTTACATATGTGCACACTTGTATATAACACAATACAAAATTTGGATTTTTCTTATCTTCTCACAGTAAAAGTTTTCATATGGAGATGCTATGAAAACACAGGGATGACACCTGGGAAACATTTTTCACCATTCCTGTACAATTCCACACAGAAAGTACCATATCCCATTTTCTTTTTAATGGATGGGCCCCATGATCCATTTTTAATGAATAAATTGTTGAGGGTATACTCCTTTCTGATTTTCAAATAAACAGATGTGAAGCTGTACAGGTCTGTACAGCGATATTATCTACTCACGGTTCGCTGTAATTATGTTGGCCTTTGATTTCTTCAGGAATATTTTCTGTAGAATCTTGTTAAATAGACTAACAATAATAATAAATCTATCCATTTATTAGCAATATATCAAAATTTCGATGGATAGAAATCTACCGGTGATACGTTGAGCTCATTAATGTATCTGATGTATTATTAAAATATTCATAAATGTATTAATAACAGATTAGTAATTAATGTAGTATTTTTCGCTTATATTTTTTAATTTGTGAATATTTAAAATTTATGTACACGCCTAGATAAATATGGGTACTATTTCCCTGTTTCTATTTTGAAGGTGTTGTTTCCAGAACTTGTATCGTTTATTTACAGACATATACATGCATACACATGCTAGATTTGACTTAATTGTCATCTTTTTGGAAATTTAAATCTGATTGGTGATTTTTTTTTCTCTCTCTCTCTATATACTCTTAACGCATTCTAGCTTAAGATAGACTGATTCTTCGCAATATGAAGAACTATGTTAAAATTAAACCAAATGCTTTTGCTTCTTTGAGTTTTACTGAAGATTTTTGAGAAGATATGACCCTTCATGCTCGATGGGACTATCGTTTTATAATTATAACCAACGTGGTTGTTTGCTCCACAGGTTGGTATGGGACAGATTACAGATGATGGTGACTCTCAGCAGGAGAAAGAGAACAAGACAAGTGAAAATGATGAGCTGATGTCCATGACTGACTAATTCATAACACCTTTCAGTTTGGTCAATATACGTTAATTTTTTGAAAAGGATCATTTCACATGGCCATGTGTGACTACTGATTCATAATCCCAAGAGAGAAATTGTAAATTTTCTCATTTTGATGCATCTCTTGGAACGACTTTAACCTTCCTAGAGTACACGTGTCTATATCTAATTCTCACTTCTTTAGCTTCTAAACGATAGACAGGAAGTTCAAAAACTGTGTTGCAGGTGATATTCAAGGAGTCCGTCTTATATGGAAAATTATGTACATGACTATGAGTTCATTATAGTAATGTACAAGATTAGTGATAAATAATGTAAAATTCAGGTCCTCTTCTATAATCTGAGGTTGTGTAATGAATTTCAGTTTGGCCAATATATTTATTACCTGCTTAAAAATTATCCAATGTGAAGTTTGAGCACATTGTACAAGTGATGGCTTATCTTTTTAGCACTTGAATATTTCTGTTTTTTATTTTTATCACTATGTGCAATATCTAATTTGTTTCCATGATCTTAAATTACACCTATGGCCTCTGTCTACTTCAAGGAAAACGAGAAACACTAAGATATCACATACTATAAGATAGTTATGGATCGATGGTATTGTTTGTTGAACTAAAGGAAAATGCATTATCTTAATTTAGATCAATGGCCTCTCTTTACATCGAAGAAGAGAGGAAACACCAAGATATGACACACTTTAAGGTAGTTATGGATATTTTGGATTAATGGAACAATTATTGAACTAATTGAAAATGCATCTACATTAACAAACATCTGAAGGATAAATTGAGCTACATGATAAAATATACATATAAATTTAATGTAAAGATTTGAGAGAATAAAGATTGCACTGATAAATTCTAAAGTCATGGCATCTTACAAGTTCAAACCACTGTCTATCTCTGCTCTTTGACTCATACATACATAGTCATAGCCACTTAAGATCATATGCTATTTGTGCTATATCCATTCATATGCTACACTTTTGGGGTATAAAATTCATACATTACATCCCTCATGCACAATGATGTACAACAATTACTTACCTTTATCAATGACTGCTAAAGGCTAAGGTGAAGCCATAACTTTAAATACTTTACCATTGTGCATATATTTTCAAGTTTCTCTTTTCAACACTAAATTATTTGAAACCCCCTTTTAATTTGGGCTCCGATACATGTATAACCAATCTGTTGCTGAAAAAATCGTTACCACTATTGCTTTACAAGGTCACAAAATGTTACTTATTTCCCGAGCTTCATATTTTAGAGTACACTTTAAAGCTTGTTGCAAAATCAGCTTCACTTTTCAAACTACCAAATTGTTCAGAACTATTTACGTGACTGTCTTGACAACTGTGTTCAACAATTGCCAGTCTTGATGTAAGGTTATCTTTTGATAAGGAGGCAGAACATATTTTTGTGAATTGTCATCCAATTACTCTACATCCCTCTTAACCAAAATTTTGGGATAATGTACACTATTACAAAGGTTTTGTGTATGTAAACCCCAGATTAACATTATTACAAAGGTTTTGTGTATGTAAACCCCAGATTAACATTCTTAATGGTAAAGGTTTTATCAACACTCCGTGGCAAGAGTTTTACTTGTACTAACCTTGAAACAACACTCTTCAAGAGAAGGGTTTTATTCATGCCCCTGAATGAACACTTTTCATAATGACAGATTATGGCAAGGCTTTTACTTCGTGTTACCTTAAATCAACACACTTTCAAATTTCCTGAAACTATCTTGTTTGATAGTGAATTATACCCCTATTTACTCTGCATTCTTTGAGAACACACTTAATCTTAATGATTATCCATTTCGTGTTAATGACTATTTATTGGATTAGACAACTTGCTTGGACTTCATTATAGAGAAAAGCCCTATGACCCCAAATGGCTTACACAATCAACAAAGTTTATTAGA
The DNA here is from genome assembly GCA_000404065.3 of Pinus taeda. Lineage (NCBI taxonomy): Eukaryota > Viridiplantae > Streptophyta > Pinopsida > Pinales > Pinaceae > Pinus > Pinus taeda. The sequence continues at coordinate 392,693 of APFE030193618.1, forward strand.
TTTTAATTAGAAGATATAATCAGTCTAGAGTGCTTACGAGATTGACTTGCATGATTATAGACTTGCAATCATTGACTTTATGAATATATGACAATAGGTGGTGTGGTCAATCAATGTATGACAATTTTTACTTATTTAAACAATCAATCACTATAAATCATCAATCTCATAAAATGAACATGTAACACAAGATCTACGTGTAAACCCTTACAGGAGAAAATCACAAAACTTTACATCAAAGATCTTGTAGGCACCAACCCATAGGGGACACCAATCTCCTGCGATTTGTGGGCACCAACCGACAAGAGACGTTAATCTCTGTCTCTATTTTTTAGGCACCAACCTACATGATGCACCAAACCCCTTCTTTGTTGTGTTGTAGGTACCATCTTAGAGGAGACACTAATTTTGTCTAAGATATGTTTTGTAAACTACTTCTCCACTTTAGTGGTTAACTCTGTAATTCACTTTGCGAAAGTCATTGATCTGCTCTACATTATGCTCTGCACAAGTCATCGATTTGCTTTGCAATTTGTGCTTGAATGGTCAAACTTTGTAACTTGTTCTGCAATCTTCTTTACCCTGGTCCAATATGCTTTCCTGAATTATCCTCTATTCTTTGTGTATGAGCTTTTAAATTTACAGTGATATTCAGGGGCTTTGTTCACCCACACAATCACAACTGTCATACTCATGTAATACCTTCACACTAGAGTAGGTGCTTCCTTCATGCCCTATTTTCAAACATACACACTTACAAACCAAGCACTTACAAACTAGTGCCACAAGCTTCATAGATGGCCACGTACTTACCAACATTATATCCAAACTCTAAATCTGTGACTCGAAAACACTAGCATATACCAACGTTATATGATCAAATGCGTATTAGCTTACTAGAGTTTTTCAACACTAAATTTCATGTTTATTGGGTATTGGGGTTCAAACCTCAAATTTCGGGTTGATGCTTGAAATTTTTTAACACTAGCAAATGCTTGCAAAACAAGAGTTTTTTGAGCTCTTTGACGGGAAACCTTTCTGACAAGAAACACCTATTTATCTGTGAGTTGATAATCTAATCCCTTGGGATATCAAATATGGAAGATAATGTGTAGCCTTTTCTTTGAGAACTCCCTTTGGCAAAGTACGAGTGACAAAGGGCACTTGGTGGAAATCTTGCTATCTTCTGATGAGACTGGGAGCGCTAGGGGGCCAAAACCTCAAATTTCCACTTTACACTGCTATGTCTAGAAAATGCCCAAAATAATTAACACTAGAAGTCCCCACAAAATAAGACCTTTTGGGTACAAATGACATAAATGCTTTCTACTAGTTTTGAAACTTCTCCCTTGACATGCCTAGAACATAAGAATATTGATGGAATCAATGTTTATTGCACTACTGCTACTCCCAGTATAGTCGATATGCTAGGGACTCTATGCACCAGGGGCTACAACACAACTTTTTTGACTAAGCGCTAAAACCATTTGCTTACCAGGGTTGTGGTATTGGCACAAACCCAAACCAAATTACTGATACAACGACAAGCTAGAGGTTTTATCCCTTGGTGCTATACTATAGCACCTTTCCCACTAGGGGTTGTGATTGGGTGCTTACCGGGGCTTGAGATATCATCATATTCATTCAACACTTCACCTCTAATACTTTCGATAGGCGATATGCCAAGGGCTCAAAGCCCTTGGGTAATATGACTTAGCACCTCATCACTGGACGATATGATTATGGGCTACAAGCATTGAATATTGGAGAAACGTTATGCCTTGTCAAACCAAATAACACAGAAAATATTTGCCAAATAGTGAGGGGCCAAGTGGAACCTTGATATCAGTATCTTGGTATATCGACCAAAATAGAGACAAGATTTCGTGGTTGCAAAAACATCGAGGCAAAATCTAGAACTCTGTAAAGGAACCTTGTTACTTGAGGTCTGGATGTCAGTATAACTACTTTCTTTTTAACGACAATCTTTTTGTCCATTCACTGACATATGGTAGATGAAATAAAGAGGTTTGTGCGCTAAATTTCGTTATAAAATATTTTGAGGTTTTTCAATAAAATCATCGGACTACTTGTTTTTGTGCATTGGACTATTATTACCCTTGCTCCTTTGCTCTTCCCCTTGCCTCTGCTCCTCTTACAACAAGTCCTTGAGCCTTTTCTCCATGGTTTTGTTTTAACCCTTGGACTCTACACCGTAGACATCCTTCTCATACTTCTTTTCATTCATTCGCTCCTCGAATCACCTATTCTTGCTTGCCTCAATTTTCTTCTTTATGCTTTCCTTAGGTCATATTACTTCCTCCACTTAATCACTACAAATGCACTTGCGAATTTGGTTATTTCTAGTGATTTGTTGCTTAAAGCTAGACCAACATCTCCAATATAGGATTCATGGTTTCAAGCTTGTTTTAATGAACTAAAAAGAATGCAATTGGGCCAAACTAACTTGGGACAAATATCCCATGGATCAATGCTGAGAACTCCTAAGTCAGATCCAATATTCCTTAGGCCAATATACATCTTTGGTCCATAATTCCTTGAGCCAACATATCGTTCGGTCCTTGGGTCCTTAGACTTTGGGATTCCTCTCTAACTCTTTTGATTTTGGGATTCCTCTTTAACTTTAATGTGTGTGTGTGTGTGTGTGTGTGTGTTTTAGGTCTCCTATTAGCTTTTTCATCAATGAAAACACAATATGAAACATGTTATAGTGGAGCGTTAGATTTAAAAATAATGATGAAAAACATAATGTTTGCTCAATTAAAAATGTAATGCAAATGAAAAAGTAATAAAAATACATTGTGCTCTATTCAATTTCTTATATTGCAAGTTTTTTTTATTAATAAAATTACAAATGGTTTTTTTGGGAAAAAAATCATAATATGCATCACATTAAAATGAAGGCAAATAATGAAATATTCATAACCATGACACCTCAAAACTTTATGTTTAAATTTAGTTAATAACTACATAAAAACTTAAATATACAATAAACTTTTTTCTAGGCTATATATATATCAAAGAAAAATGCCATACACATATTTGTAAGGTTTTAATATAATTAGAAATAAGAATATTTCTATATATAGATGTGTAATTTTATTTGTAACCATGATACTTCAAAACTTCATATTTAAATTCAGTTAATAAACATATAAAAAGCTTAATACTTATATAATAAATATTTTTTTGTAAGCGCACTCTCTCTCTCTCTCTCTCTCTCTCTCTCTCTAATATATATATATATATATATATATATATATATATATATATATATCAACTCCAAATCTATCAAGTGTTGAGGGAGATGAAATCTGTTGAGGTGCAAACTATTATAAAGAACAAACATAGATTCATCTTAAATTTGGATCTATCAAACAATTGAGGGAGATAAAATCTCTTGAGGTGCAAACATCTTCTCATGTTTTAAACTCAAAAAGAGGATCGTGTCTTGAGAGATTTGATGTCTCTTGGTGCTTGGTAGGTCTAGAATTAAAATTGATCTATGTTGGTTAAATTTAGTGTTACAGACTGCCCTAGAACATCAAGTGTAACTTCAATATCTATATTTGTTCTCCATTTAATTCTTCACTTTGTGCTTGAAGCCACTGATAAGAGTATTGTAAAAAAGTGAAAATATTTCTTTATTGTGAAGTTTAGATGAGTCATTATTAGATTCCCAAGTAGCGACAAGAATTTGCCTAGTTACTATAGGAGTAATTGGAATAATATTTGTAGAAGTAGGAAGAGGGCCAATATCATGCTATGAGGGAGAACGGTCCATTGAGATATGCCTAGAGGCATCTAAAAGAGGACATTTAGAGTGATGAAAAGAGGTACTATCCATGGAAGCATGCTAAAAACCATATGAAAAATCTTCTAGAAAAGTAATGGGAAAGATTCTAGTGGATTGTGAGTTGGAACCTCATGAAAACTAGCCTCTCTGTCACCTAGTGAATTGTGGAATCATTGCAATATCCATGAAAATATTCACTGTAGCCAACTAGAGTATAGCAAAGTTTTAAAAATGTCGATATGTTTTCCTTTCATTAGGAGCACAATCCCTTACACAAGATCTAAAATAATTAAATATGAAATAGAGGGTATGTTTTTGAACCATTTATCATACCTTTAACAACATGAGTAGAGGTCTCATAGATGATGAAAAAAATCCCCCTTCCCCTTCCAGAACAAATATTTATATTTTTGGAGTGAAACGTGCAACAATCCATCTACATGATAGCACCATTCTTCTATTCTACTACATTTTGTTGTGGAGTATTAAGGAATTGTGCTTTACCAAGAGATACTCCATGAAGTGAAACAGGTTTGGAAATCCTTGGCAATATATTTATTTCTTCTATCAATGCTTATACACCTAATGTTCATCTTGATTTGAGTCTCCACTAAAATTTTAAATTCCTTGAACTTCCCAAACACATAATCTTCGCATTTAATGGTGTAGACCCAAATACACCATGAAAACGCACAAGGTGAGGAAGTACTTGGCTCCTCCACTAGAGAAGTGGTGGTCATGGAGCCACAATTGTCACTATAAATAAACTCAAGACATTGAGAATCTTGCCTCACATTGTCCTTAAGAATAACACTTGATGATGTTTTCCCATCAAATTCCCTTCACAAACACCACTAAGTAGTTCAATATATGGAAGGTCATTGCCATATCTAGATGACTCATATGTTATAAAGACCCAAAGTTATTATGATTGAAATGTTGGTGCCATAACATATTTGTTTCATTGATATTGGCCACCATACTAAAATACCCTTTTTTCTTTGAAGAATGAGTCTTCCCCAATTTGTACAAATGCTTGGATTCATCAAAATACCCCAAGGAAACCATTTTAAAAACATAATTCATGTCCTTTACAACCCATAAATCAATCCCTAATTGCACCTTTTTGGGAGTGTGCAGCACAATCAATATAAAGAGGATTTGGAACAATCATTGGAGCATGAAGAACATTTTCAAACTTAGATATATCTATGATGACATGCCCACGATCTAAACTTTCTACTATTGAATTGTCACCAATAATCACTTTCTTTCCACTATGTTGATGCTTATAATTAGAGAGAAGATTTTGATGTTTGGTAATATGTTGTGTAGCTCCATATTTAGCAATCCACTCCGACTAAAAATAGGAGGACCACTATGCCAAGTGCAATGATAAATATGCATTGTGAGAGGAACTTACAATTTTCATTGAAACATCTTCGACATCTACTATATATCTTAGAAGCTCCTCAAAATTATGAGGATGAGAAAGCCAAAGACTTGAAAAGTTGTGCAACCTTATAATAACAATTGCATATGTGCCTTTTCCTTTTTGAGGATTTTGTGTGTTCCCTTTTGCCCTATTAAAGCTTAAATTTGGGAGGGGTGCCTTTGGATGGGCTTGATATTGAAGGTGTAATTCATCCATAATCTTCAAAATAAATTGATGATGGATTGGATTAGGGAAAGATTCCTTAAGGGAAGGAGTCATAACACCCTTGATAAATAAAGGGATAGAATATGATAGAAAAAAAATTGAATGCATTATATAAATTAGTCATGAGGGTTTCACCTTTTGACAAATATCTTATCATGCTCATTCATAAAGGGTGTTTTTATTTTGTGAAAAATTAATTAAATATGGGTAAAATCAGAATACATTAGGGTTATAAAAAGGGGTATCCAGTAAAAATAAACAATTTTAATTTACTGGAAAGGTGTATTTGGGGGGGGGGGGGGGGGGGCGGCGGGGTTTAAAAAACATTTTTGGAGGTACTTATCAATATTTAGTGAAATTAACCGTATCTTTTAATATCTAATGAATGGATGTCACTATGTCATATGTTCATTAAGTAAAGGCCTTGTGAAATTAGTTGAAACAATACTTATATATTTCAAATATTTTTATTTTTACTTTCATTTTGATGTTATGATGTCATATTCTAGGGCTTTAAACTTTGGAATATACTCCTCAACAATGTTAATGTTAGTGTTTTTAGATTTGAAAGTTTTGATTAAATTCAATTCAATCGACTAGTATTTTCCATTCCGAAGAGTTAATTAAAGGTGTCCTAAATTTATTTCACACCATTGTTGTCCTTGGTATGATGAATTGGATCTAGCTCAATACACAGAGTGATCATCACATGTGCTTCATCCTTATTCAAACATATGAGATCATCACTATCATCATTAAAGGTAGTAAGGAGTTTCATCAAATACACACATATATCTTTACTTTGAAGAAGGATAATGATTTGATTCACCCACATATGATAATTGGATCCATTCAATTGGGAAAATAAAAATGTTATATACCTAGGGGGGATAATATGGGGTACCAAGGGAGGTACCCAAGGTAATAATGTAATAATGGGATGTGCCATAGTAATAAATAAGGTGGTTAACCCATATCATGTAAGGGACCACAAGTAGTTAGTATAAGGTGGTTAACCCATATCATGTAAGGGACCACAAGTAGTTAGTAATAATGTAATGGACCCATGGTATTAGTCGATGGTATGAGGGAACCATGGTAATGATCCATAGTATTGTATGTATGAGACCTATATAGAGGCTAGAGACTCCACGTCAAGAAATAATGTCAATGAATATTGTATGAACAAGCATATGGCTTGTGGAGTGTTCTCCTTCCTTAAATAGTGAATGTATGGTGTTGCCCTACCTTAAGGATTTGATAATAAAGAAGCATTTCTATCTTATTTCTTGGGTTTATTTCTATTGTCTTATATTTTCATATATTTCCGAGTTAGATCTACAACAATTGGTATCAGAGCACTTTCTTGGGCAAAAAAGTGGAGAATTTTTTTTAATTTTTGCAGGATTTCAGGGGCGGCGAGTTTGCAGATCAGATATGTACATTTTGGTGCAAGATATGTTAAATGTAATTGCAGATCTGGTTTATATGTGAAAAAATATCCGATTTCAAAAAAAAAAAAATCGATTGAATCGGAGTCCGAATGAAGGAGATATCGCTGATTTAAAAATCAGTGGGGTTGCAGATAATTTTTCAGGGTAGCGATTTTGCGGCACAGATTTGGACGTCTTGGTGCAAGATATGCAAAATATAATTGTAGATCTGGATTATATGTGAAAAAATACCCGATTTCAAAAAAACAATCGGACGAATCGGAGTCCGGATGAGGGAGATATTGCTGATTTAAAATCAGCTCTTTTTTGCAAAAATTTTGATGACGACGGGAGAGTTGCAGTGCAGATCTGAAATTCTAATGCCTGGATCACGATTTCTATCACATGGGCAGATGCAGAATGATTGTTCCATTTCTGAAAATAGGTTATAATAAGGATTCTGAGCAATATTGACAAAATTGTGGCCCTTTCAAATTTTCGCCAAGTAAGCGAATTTTTTCTCAAACCCTCTTCATGGTAAAGTTTACTGGAAAAGATGATAGCCCTACTATTGAATAATTCATACAAAATCTAAAGAACATATTTGGGGAGGGATGGAATTATATGGTACCACTTTTTTTGAAAGAAGAGGCAGCCATATGGTGGAAATCACTGGGCATCACTAACTTGGCCAAATGCCCAGATGAAGAAATGAAAAAACTCCTTATGGGCAAATGGTCTCGGGTTAGAAAACAAGATAAGGGGAAACATGTGGAGTTATTTCCTACTGGTATATCCTTATTGCAGGTTCATGGGTTGATTCAGAAGGAGAAGATCGTTGTGTCTATAAATCGTAGTTGCAAGCATAATTTTATCAATGTTAATTTGGCAAAAAAATTGCAAGTTCCAGCCAAACACATTGAAAACACACAAGTGGATGATGAGGATGTTCAGATTTATAGGGATTTGAACCTTTCTATGGATAAGTATGTGTTGCATGGAGATTTTTATACTTCAGAGATGGATAATATGGATGTTGTTTTGGGATATCCTTGGATGGAATCTGCAGGTACTATCAATATTAATGTGCAGAAGAAATTCCTGAAGCTCTGGTATAAAAAGAAGAAAATAACATTACAGGATATTTCCATCAATAAACAGGAAGAATACATGGAGGCTGAAGCTGAAGATGTTCCAGGGACTGACATATCAGATGATGAGCCTTTGATGATCAACAATCAAACACAAACAGAGGCTGAAGCAAAAAAGGTTACAGGTACATCAGATGAGGGTGTAGTGGTTGAAGTCATATTGGAAAAGAAGACATCACAACAGGCACCACAACAGGGTGAATTAAAGAAAAAGACACCGTG
>APFE030193618.1:401160-411997 GCA_000404065.3 Pinus taeda
TCAATAAAGAATCATTTCATATTATTTCTGGGTTTATTTGCATTATCTTATATTTTTATATCAGATCTATAATATTTCCGGGTTAGATCTACAACAAAAAACATGCACTTTTAATCCATTTAGGCTTAACAACAACAAGAAGGAGAGAATTAGATAAATGAAGTCTTTATTTTTTCTTTATAAGACCAAATGGTAAAAAATCCTAGGTGACCCTAGGAAAGGAGGTGATGATCTCATATAAAGGTGAAAATACCTTAATGATGTCCAAGAAAACCCTAAAAGATAGGAAATTTCTAGTTCGACTATGACAAGCGAATTTTGGAGACACCACTAGCTAATAACTTTCAAATCATCTATAGAATTGAGATACTAAGGCTTGCACTTGCTTTGATACCATGCTAAGATCATAAATGACATTGGGGAATTTAATGAAACCAATATAAGCCCAAATTCTGTAATAACTCTATCACAAGTGCACTACAAAGATATAACCACACTATGCTAGAGATAGAGGAATATAAGCCAACATGTGTGCTATGAAAGCCACAATGCGTGCACTAAAATTTGAAGATGCCAGTTATAAGAAATATGCCAAAGTAGAAATTTTACTGGCCTTAAACACTTTATGGAAATATATTAAAAATATCAGAAGACGATGCAATACAAATGTGATTTGTGATGTATTTATATATAACTCAAGTAGGGTGCAACTCCCAAGAGGCATACACGTTTGACTAAGTTGGTATTTACCACTCCATATTACAATAGAGGATAATAAATGAACAAAGGGTGGCCTTAACTATGACTAAAAATACATTAATGACACTTATGAGTATGTTATTTCCACATATGAAGATTACAACCTTAATCCCAATACCCCAAAACTATGGCTTCCTTTTCATGTCCTCCTATTATCTTCTAGATTCTCAAAATAGATAATAATAAACAATCTGTAGTAAAGAACTTTTCTTTGTAAGATGTTGCACAATTTTTCTGAATTTGGTGTATTAGGGATGAAGATATTAGTCATTATGCTTCAATTCTATAAATTACAGAAAATTTTATATGCCCCCTTTTGAACCCAAAGAAGAAAATAGTAAGACATAGTTCATTATGTGGTATCCACAATGAAACTTCCTAGTACTGGAGCTTTTCCTTTTTGCAAGGAGAAAGACTATTGGTTGGTTGGTTGCCTCCTTATAGGATCAAGGGTTCTTCATAAAATCTAATGTTTATGTTGAATGAGAACTCAAAGATGACTAGGATGATGGTGTAGAACAACCTTTTAAAAAAATTCTCATATTAACACTCTTAGTACCATAGTTGGAGGGGAATCGAGTCCCATATTTGACAATTTTTCTTGTCCATGGAAACACTAATAGGGTTGAATAGGGTTGATCAAATCCAATTGAACTACTTAAGGGAATAATGACTCTTGATTCAGTGATTGCATTCTTGAAGGATTGAGTGTTTTTAGGAAAGTTTGTTGAGGGACAACTCTAACATGAATAAGATGAGAGTGAGGAAGCATCTTCCAATGAATTAACACCTTATTTTTTACAAAAATATATAAAAAAATATTTATATGCATTTTATAATAAAACATTCATAGCTAAAAATATTGAACACCTTATTTTTACACCTTATCTTTATATATAATGGGCTTGAATATTAGCCTTTATTTTCCTTTTAATGAGACCAAGACTACTTAGCCTTGGGAATGCCATCCACATTAGGTAGGAATTGGAAATATCATTTAGATTTCTTTGCCTAACTATTTAGACTTGAAAATCCCATTCATAGTAGACATTAAAAATTCCATTGCCTTTACTTCACGTGACAAAAAAACAAAATGAATGAACACTCTAGGAAAGTTCCATATTTAACCATATTTTCTTAGTTGTGGTGAATTTAATAAGGTATAGCAAAGTTGAGGGAAAGTGACTAACTTAGATGCCTGAGAAACACAACATTAAGGAAGATGGGTTGACCCTAGCTCATAACATTGGGAATGCACAAACACTTGATAGAGAAATGGATGAATTATGTTATCTTCCCAAATTGATTGTTATGGTTGATGTATGTAAATATACCTGAACATAGACAAGATTTATTAAATTATTAAATTCTACAATCTTGATGCCTTTAGTTTTTCATTTTATATTCCATGAACTAGCTAGATTTAAATGAAGGATTTCTACAAATTGATACGATTCAACTAGTGTTTTATGTTTTCTCCAAAAGTGCTACATTTTGTACTTCACCATAGTGAACACTATTGAGGTCCTATGTGCTCTAACATAATGATATTCCTACAAATTAAATTTATACTATAGACTATCATCCATTGAGTGGTACAACTTCATCAACTTCTAGATCGATGACTCTAGTGCCTCTTACAATGTTATATATTTTGAAGTGAGTTGAGCATTTTCAAAATGAATGATTAATAGCCATCTACTCCACTTGTACTTAATAACCATAGATGGCTATCTAGAGGAACACTTATTTGCCATTGACTTCTTTTGATGAAACTTATTAATATAATCCTATCAATAATTTCTACCTATTTCATCTATATGGAATAATTATACTATTGGAATTAGTGATATATGTAACTCCTAGGTGCCTTATTCATGTTGAAATTTCATCATTGTGTTTTTATCTTTTATGAGCGTAAGTTACCATCCTATACTTTTCACTCTTCTTTTTGTCCAGTAGTTTGGAACATTTTTCTCTTGAGTATTTTCACACCTATATTTTTTTTAAAGGTTAGGTACTATCCTCTCAATTTAAATTAACCGGGCACTTGATATTGTGATGATCCGGATTAGATATTATATTCTTTTTCATCAGTATTGATGCTTTTAGAGTGGAAAAAGTGGAGGAATAAATTCAAAAGACCATTTTTACTAGCAAGACTTAATTTGGAAAATTAAGGTCTGAAACATGTAGGGAGCATTTTGAGGCCTCAAATGGTATTTTTTGGGAGGGTAAAACTATGCCAATTTAGTTTAGCACCTTTAATTACTATTCTAAACATAAATACCTTTACAATGATGTAAGGATAACCTCAATCAAACTTTGTATGCAAGAGTTATGCCACTTGAAAGTTGAACTTCCTGTTTTGGCCACCATAATTCAAGAGGATGCCACGTAAGCCCCCATTATTAATGGAAAAGGGGATAGCCATGTTATCATGATGAAGAAGGCTCTAGAAGATTCCATATTGTAACTATATTTAAGATTTGAATGAGTCAAACCTAACCACTAGTAGGCTATCAAGCCGTGTTATAACGGAGCCACTAGGAGGAAAAGGGGTTCCATTCTTTTCAAGTGGATATTGTTCGATAGAAGAGAAAATTAGTCGAGGGGGATAGGGAGAGAGCACATAGAGGATTTGTGCATTGTAGTAGCCTACAAGCCATAGGTCTTACTTCTTTGTACCCACAAACATTTTCTATTCAGAGAAAGAGAGCAAAGTGACCTCACCTTCTAGCTAGGTTTCCTCCCAAAAGGGTTTTCCAGGATATATCTTGTGTTAATTATGGTTTGTGAGTTTTTATTTTGTTGTTATATATTTTATGCATAACTATAATTTTCATAATGAAATAAACAATAATATACTAATCCATAAATCTAAAGAGAAATAAACCCTCATACTATAGATTTCATATTTTCAAGTATAATTTTATTAGACATGTAAGTGACAAACTATCCAATGGAATATCCATAGAAATTTACGAATCACATTGGTATCAAAGTAAGTTTCCTTGGGTATATTGTGGATATTTATAGGGGATCTAGATTGGCTAAGCCAAAATGCATAAAACCCCAGTCATAGTTGATGAATCTATGAATAACCCTCACAATCCTACAAAGGAGAGGTTTTCGTGGTTGGAAGCACAAGTTGCAGATAGAAATTGTAATGTGAATATCCTCATGGTTTCCATGACCAATACGTTTGGGTTATTAAGAGGATATGGGAACTATAATGCAAAGTTTCAATAAGAGGGGAGATTAGGAGATCGAGAAGAAACAAAGAGGGAGCTGAAGACATAACCTAAAAAAGATGAACCTAGTTTGAGTGTCGTGAACCTTTCACAGTCCATATTGAAAATGGAAGTAAAAGTTGATATCAAGTTGAATCAAGGTGATATCAATACTTTCAAACTAAATCATTGGTTGTAGCAATTAGAACTTTATTTCAGTGTTCATCATATAGAGAAGAAAAAAATATTTCATTTGAGTGACTAAAATTAGAAGGAAATGCCCCGCTCTTGTGGGAAATCCAGACAAAGACGTTGAGGTTGGAGGGAGATCCTCTAGTGACTAAGTGGGAGGAATTTAAAACGTTCATAAAGTCAAAATTTTACCCTATTTGGTATGCATAGGACGAGTGGATCCAATGCTACTACTTTAGGTAGAAGAAAGGTAGAGTGTACAAGAGTACACCACAAGATTTAGAAAGTTGGACGTAATGCCGGATATCTCCCTAAAGAAACTAGATGTACTCATCAAGTATCTAAGGGATCTATAAAGGCATCTACACAAGCAAGTGATGTTGTTCAAGCCCATATTGGTGGATGAGGTTTGTGTAGAAGCACAATGCCTAGAGAAAATAGGCCTAAAGAAGGCGAAATCAAGTGGATCAAAGTGGAAGGAGAACCAAGACACTTCTAGGGATGGGAAGAAGAAGTGAAAAGAGGGAAAAGATAAAAATATGGCATCCACAAAACATCAGTGAAAAGATCCTAGAAATCACTGTAACATTGATGGTCATATAGAGGAGAAGTGTTGAAAGTTGCATTGCGAGCTTAACCCCAATAACAAAATGTAATATAATAAGAAGAATAATCTCATGGCCACTGAGCTTTTATGGATACAAGGTGATATAAACAAGGAAAATTTGGAGTGGGAATATCCTATGGAAATATTTTATGATAAGGATTTCTTTAATAAATATGAAGTAGCTTGGAATCCTCGAAATGACCATGCAACAAATGTGCAAATGCATTTCATCATTGAGGATTACCCTTTTTTAAGAAATATAGTAGAACACCTCACTTCAAACTCATTTGAGGTGTGCACAAGGCTACTTAATCTAGTTCATCACCATACACAATGTGATAAGGCTACATGTCTCCATAAGAAAGGGTCCAGACTTGAATGTAGGTATATGTGCCCATATAACTTACATACTAATTCATCACTCTTAAGTGATGATTCCATCCAAAAATATATGAACTTTCCTATAATAATGACCATTTTAATGCCCGTAATCATTACATGCTTATGATATGGTGAGGAAATATGTATTTCCAACCTATCCTCTCCCATAATGCAATTTTGAAATATATTTCCAAATATTTCTTTAAGGCAAAGGAGAGGTCAAAGATCTATGCACATATGTTGACTGAAATAACAAGTGAATTGAATCCAAAAGGCCTTTCTTTGTCTGTCTATAAGCACTTGCACATATATGCATCTTTGATCAAAATATGTGCCCAAGAAACCTGACATATGTTATAGAAGCTACCCCTTGTCACATGTAGATATTTGTTTATGATGCTAAATATTGGTTGATATATATTCCATCGAGTCTCAAAAGGTACACATGATTACTTATCTAAATCTATATTTATTAATGCCTATGTCAATCAATACTTCTTTCCTTCATCTCCTCTCTCTCGTAAGAATTGAAAAATATCAATCACATAGTTGCCATAACAAATATGATCAATGGCATATAAGAAGGTCTCCAATGATTGTCCTCATATAGCCACATTTTATAGTCATTCATGCACCAAATTCCAATACTTTAAGACTTCTATTGGAGTGATTTAATACTATACGAACCATTATGTGAATTCAACTAACATAAGCTCTCAAAATGTCTAATCATACAAAATTGGGAGAATATAAAAGGAACCTACCAGAGATGGCACGTGGATTATGCATTGTAGCTGCTAAAGAAAAAACAATAGATGAAGCTGAAGATAATGATGCACAAATGAACCTTGACATGAAGATGAATAAGTGGAAATTATTATCAAGAATGCTACATGTTTCCAAAATAGACTTGAATGAGCTTAACATCCTTGGAATTAGTGAATTTGACACCAATTATTATTGGGACAATCAAAATACGCCAAAAGGTATTCATACTTATGCATCACATTTCATTGAAACTAATCAAGCTTGCATGAATATGTTACAAACGAGTGAACACGTTAGTCCACATGCTAATACGTTGTCACATAAACAATATCAATCATTTTACAATATATCACAACATTCATAACAAAAATAAATCTCATAGTCATTAATGATGATCATCCAGGAAACCACTGAGACTAGCAAATCTTATCTCATTAGTTTTATTAAATCTTATCTGAGTGCCTGTTCTTCCTATGGCCACAATTCGATGCTACTTATTGTCCCTGCTGAATTGGTAGCTTTCAACTTACAAGAAACTACTATATATGCAACACTTAAGATTCTAATAAAAGATATCCATCCTTTACAAGCACAAACATTGGCAGTTTTCCAAGAAGAGATGAAACATATCCATTATGTTTTCATTATGAGATTATTTTAATGGGCCATAAATTATTTGTGCGAATTGAAATTATTCTACACAAATCATTCTCGAAAACACAATCTCCCATTTGGTCATTGCTCTATAATTCTTGTTAGTGATATAAGACAACTACCACTTTTTATGGGGACACCTTTATATGTGGGTGAAACATCAGGCAAGTCTTTGTGAAATTCCTTCATCATTGTTGTAACCTTACAAACAATATTCCACCAACAAGCTCAAGATGAAGAATAGATCCAATTTAGTCACAAATTAACTTAACATCGGGGATGTGAATCTATTGCAAAAGGATTGGGAACTCCTTCAGTGTTGAACAATATATCAATGTCTACAATAAAATGCAAGGCCTTTGATGTAGTCATACACCTATTTGCAACAAATAGTTTGGTCTCTCAACATAATGGACACATGTTGAAGTCCTTGAACGGGCCAATAGCACATAATATCGGAAAATGTATTAGTCCTAGTGTCTCTAATGAAGACAATGAACACCAATTAGAACATATAATCATGTTATGTATTGACCAACATGTTATGTTAATGCTAGTTCTCTATTTTTGCTAAAATTTACCATGATTAAACACCATATCTCAATCTTGGAAAATAATTTTATATCACTTTTGTCACTTTTTAAAACATATTTTGGCCAATAAAATGTTCCCAAAGGTATTTTTGTATTTTTATTTTATTTTATTTTTTAAAATCATGAAATTGTTGCATTGCAAAAGCAAATTTACTATAAGACAACAAAACTTATAAATACTCATTTTCTTTCATATTTGTATACCACATATACAAAACCTAAGACATGATTTTATTCGCCCTAAGATTATTAACTATCCTTTGGTTCAATACAAATCCACATGAAAAGGGTTGGTCAATGTGTAGTCAACAAGGGTAGTTTTGCTGCAAAAAAGTAGATCAACTCACTAGCTCCACCCATATTTTCATGCAGAAAATATTTTCCACAATTTGAGCCAAGGAGGATGTTGAATTGATATAGATGAAACCTCATAATAGTTTCTTGTTGGAAACAAAGAGGATTTTTAATAGTTGGTTTCATATTTTGTGTATAAAAGCAAGGCAAATCAAGCTTGCCAAGTAACTTTTTAATTCCAAAATCTTGAAAATTGTTTGGTGAGCTTAGTATTCAGATACTTCAGTCTTAAAGCTTTGTTTTTAGCCTCTATTTCACGTAATATATGTTGTTTTTGTGATTTTACATTGTTAGCAAACCTTTGTGTGCATATTGACGAGTGGAGGGCCACCCACAACTTTAGCCTATGCACTTTTTTTTTTTAAATTTTTGTTCATCTTTGTGTATGTTGGTACACATTTTTAATGTTATTTCTTTCATATTCATGCAAGCAAACTCTTATTTTCATGATATTTTCGTTATCTTGTTCTTATTTGCAATTCTATGGTTTATGTGCTCATACTTGTTCGTAAGTTTGTTGTCCATAGTTGTTTATAATTTGTTGTTCATATTTCATTAATTAGATATTATTCATAAACAAATTATCATAGGTTAGTTAATGCACATAAAGACAAGCTTATTGTTACGCTAAGTAAAAGGTTAAGAGTGCCCATCCCTTCATCTCTCTAATGTGGAAAAGGTCTTAGTGCATTCATAGCTTATCAAACTAGTGTTGCATCAAGGAATTGTAGTTCTTGTTTTCATATATTTGTTCATTCTTTCATAGATTAGCAAATTACTTGAGAAACAAGCTTACTGTTGAGTTGGGTAAAAGACTAAGTGTGACATCCAAACATCCCTCTATTTTGGAAAAGGCCCAAGTGCATGCAAATTCCATCAAACTAGAGTTACTCGAGCATTATTTTCAATTATTGTCATTTCCATTTCCAAGCATTTTATTTTAGTATAATACTTGAATATCAACTGTACACAATAGTGTAAAAGACTAGAAGTCAACCACTATAACTTTTGGAACCAAGGGAGTTACAACATTTGGGACCGTCTAGTGCATTCTTTATCATACAATAAATTTGGAGTATGTCTGCTTTACTTTCAAGAAGTATGATTATTTTAGTTTGATTTTAAAGTTTTTTTTTTTTTTCATGTTTTCTTAGCTTGTTCCTTTTGTTTTTGTAAATTTTGAATTTTGAACTTCAAGTAGTTGACCTCTTTACTAGTTAAATTTAGCACTTAGTTCTAATCTAATTACATTTTCTCATGTGGCAACCAATATAGCTTGATTCCCCGCATAATATAATGTTCTTTTAAGTTTACAAACACCAAGATTGATCTAAATATTATGTGGGCCAAATTTCTACTAAATAGATTTCTTCTTGAAATGAGGCTTTCATATTGAAACTTTTATAAATCATAAATGTAGTTCTAATCTAATATGCATATGCAATCCTATTTTAACTCTTAATTGCTGCTAATATTATAGTGATAAAACGTTGATCACAGGCATGTAGTTCATTACTTGGAAAATAGGAAGAAATTCCTTATTCTTCAGCGTAAACTATGGTAACATATTCAAACAACATACATAGTAAAGAGTTCACAAAGAAATAATATTGAATATGTACCTGCAATTATATCCATAGCCCATTCATAATATTCATATAGAAAGAATTGACATAACTGACAATTGCAAGAATCTGCCTAAAATAAACAAATGACAGTAACACTTAGTTACCTGAATAGAATATATTCATTCTTAAGAAATAATTCTTCAAGAAAACACGTTTATCCTTTGAATCTCTTATTGAACTTGATAAAAGCATACATGCATCAATTCCAAATCTTTCTAGCTCATGAGTCTTCAATATTTTCCTCTAACATGATAAGAATGTCTAAGTTTAATTGATTGGAACTTTAGAGGTCTCTGAACCATCTAATACAATCTCTGGAAAAGAGATGATCAATGTTGGATTTTTTTCTCTTAATGTTTAGATTGATGAATTTATTGAGCTAAATGCACATCTTTGGGTTCAAATCGATTTATTTGTTTATATTATCTAGTATACAATTTTAATTCACTTTCCTCCAATTGTATAGTTTTGAAGTTTTAAGCTAATTATTATATCACTTATGAGTGTATGAAGTCATTGTTTCTTTATGAAATATTTCATATTTTTTAATGAGGGTGCAATTAATTATTTTGTAAAAAATGAACGAAATGATAGAACATGTTATATATCAGCATGCGCTTGTTTTTTCTTGTCAATAAAAATCTAAATACTTTTTTTCAACTTAAGTTTTTTGATGATATGACAAATATGACACATTTTCATCTCATATTGATTCAACAATTAATATAAAAACTTTCACAAGCATCTAATTTAGGAATTGTGTCTCACAAATAGCCTAGGAATGTTTGTTTCATTTATGGCAATGGGATGAGTAGCCTTGCATCGTTTTCTCTTAATGTTCAAATTGATCAATTAACAAGTTAAACACACAGTTTTTGGTTTAGGCTAGTTTATTTGTTCAATGTAATTGGTATATTATTTTCGTATTCAGTTTCCTCCAAATGTGTAGTGTAACACACCCTAATTATTAAAAATTTAAATTTATATACATAACTAAATTTAAGATAAAGAATGACAATATACAAAACTTGGTCTATTTCCCCTTTGCTATAGTTTCATCAATTTGTTTAAGTCAAAACCCTTTAGTCTACCTTAAGGATGGGTTATCAAATTTTCTTTTTTTTCAATCATCTTCATCTTCTTTTTTGAGACAAACATCATCTTTTAATTATCAGGAGATTTCCAATGGTATAAATTTCAGCCAATTCTAAGCCCTAGACACAACATTATGACCTTAAAGAGATTTACACTTTCTTTCTTAATGCCATATAACATTTGTACTATTGTCATGTGATAGACACATCGTATCCCTTCCCCCCCCCGTGTCAAATACAATACCATGTCGTTTGATGCATGGAAACTCCCTACCCACATGTAACTTCCATATAAGGCCACGTCTTTAATCAAACACATCAACTTGCTTGACCCATATAGATTTGGGAATTTCCATTATGAAATGTTTCAAGTATTCAATCTTCCAAATTTCCACTTTTTTGGATATCCAAAACATTTGGATCCATCTAGATCCAAGGTGTTACTTTTCTTTCTGTTGAGATTGCAACAAGATGATGGAGCTTAGTGAAAAGAGTCGCCTTCACTAAGTGGGCCCGCAGGCTATTTTTGGCGCAAGTCTATTTTTAGACTATGTCTATTTTTAGACATATGGAT
>APFE030193619.1:7851-64759 GCA_000404065.3 Pinus taeda
AATTTATAACAGCAGCAAAAGAGCCCTAACTAGAAAAGTCAATGCTAGTCAACAAGGTAGATTTGACCCTCAACAAATCGGTCAACTTCAATCAACTTCAACCTCCAAACAACAAGATAAAACAACCTTCAAAATAGTCAAATTCAACCCAGTCAAAGTCTGGTCAAAGAGCCCACTTGTGGTCAGCCCTAGTTGCAATCAATGCTAGTCAACAATCAATGTTTAGCCTTGATTTTTGTCCCAAAAATTCGGCCTTCCCAAACAGAGATAGCCCTCACAAAAATGCAGTCAAAGGAGGTCAACGCATGGTCAAACTGTCTAGAAATTTGGTCTCCTGAAATTTCGGCCTCCTGAAATTTCGCTCTCCTAAAATTTCATACATGTGGAGAGAGAGAGGCCCAGAAATCCATACCCAATCAATGAGGAGAGAGAGAGAGAGAAGTGTGAAGATGAGTGTGCCCGAATGAGGCTAAGTTATCTTCTATTTATATGTAATTTTGAGGATGAATAGATGTGACTGTTGGGCTTCTGAGCCTACATAAGTTTGTTGGCCAACCTTGTCAATTTGACCATAATCAAAATAAATTCATAACTTCATTTGTACATGTCAGAATTGGATAATATTTATATAAATCCTACACCTCTCAAAGAGGGGAATCCAATAAAAATTTCAGCTATCATAAATATGATGACCCATGTGGAGTTTGGTCCTAGTTTCCAATTTTAATAGATAAGGATGTCATCCAGAAGAGAGGGGCAGAGTTACTGGTGTCATCAATGCGAAAGGAGTATCAAAATTGATGCGTGGGAGGAGGGCCTCATTTTCCCCCATTGCAATGGAGGCTTTGTCAAGGAAATGGAGAGACCAAAACCAAATGATGGGTATCATCCATATACACCTAGGGGAGGGTAGGGACAGGAGCAAGGGGGATTGCGGTTCCAGCCATGGTAAGCTAGACTAGGTCCTGTTGGGGGTCGTTCTACAACTCTTACAATTGATCATGGCATAACCCAAATGATGGAACCCTTTACTGCTTTCTTCCAACAAGGGAACGATGATGACAACAACAACAATAGTAACACCAAAGATGAGGAGCGGAGAGGGAGAGGAAGAAGGGCACAAATTTGGATCGATCCTAGTGGGTTCAATTATTTGATGTTTACTCATGGTCAAATGATGTAGAATTTGATGGGTGTGGGTGGGGGGAATGTGGATTATTTGTTGATGATAGCACAGGGGAGCGACCAACAAGATTACCTAGTAAATTTGGGGAGTATTTCCCTGGGCTTGGTTTGGATCAACTTATACAAAAACTAGCAGAATATGACCACAACAGGTATGGTACACCTCCCTCATCTAAAGCTTCCATAGGAATAATTCCCACCATTAAAATTACCCAAGACCTTCTTGTTACCAATTCTACACAATGTGCAATATACAAGGATGAATTTGAAGTGGGCACCAAAGTAAGATAGATGCCATGTAATCACATGTGCCATTATGCTTGTATTCTTTTGTGGCTTGAAAAACATAATTCTTGTCCAGTTTGTTGATATGAGATGCCCACAGATGACGTGGAGTATGAGTAGGCTCACTACTGTGGGTAAAGTTGTCCTTGGGTTTGGAATTTTGGCGACACATCGGATGGGCAAGGTGGAAATCTTGATGTGTTTTCTTCATGGAGTATTATGGGAACATCAAATTATAGTAATAATGAATTTTTTCAGCGTGAAATGAGCTCTAGCAATACTTTTGTCTGTACTAGTAGTATTGCCCGAAATCAATGACAAGGTTTTGGTGGTGCTGCTGTTGTTCTATTTCCCACCCACGAAGCAACTAATTTCTATGGTAGTAGTAGAGGGATAAGAAGGAACTTTGAGGTCCCTCTTGCAGGGCCATTCAGGGCTTCATTTTCAACAACTTAGCAAGCTCATGGTGAAACAAGCTCTGAACGTGCAAATAGTGGAGAGACTGTTTCTAGCAGACCAGAAGAGGGAAATTATTTTCAGGGGAACAACTTAGCTACTGCGAGGGAAGAGGATGATGGTGATACTCTTATGTCTAAAGTAAGAGAGGGAGACTTGGACTGATGGTTTGTAACATATATCATGCAACTGCAGCTAGATAAAGTTCATCTTTTTTAAAGCTATGATTTTCAGGTCATTCAACCATAAGTAATCATTTGGAAAGGGACATTATAGTCCTTCCTTCTCAAGATTGTTTTCACTCAAGCAATCTAAAACCTTCATATCAATACCAGAATGTCGAATATGCGTGTAGAATGCTCCAACACAATTGAACCTAACATCATTGTCACACTCTGCCATACTACAAAGCAATCCACTATGATTGAAACCATCCCTCATAAAAATCCATGGATCCCAAGACCACATTGGGACACTGACATTTCTATTACTTGAACTTTAGCCCAATATTTGTTTCATTTCTATGCAACCTAATATTGTACCCACATTGTAGAAGTAAATTATAAATCCTGCAAGTTATGAATTCACATTTCAAAGGAGAAATCATCCCCCCCCAAGGTGATGTATGAAATCCCTTATGCCAAAAATCCTTCCCATCCTAAGAGCAACCAAAATTTTGTTTTGGAAAGAATCCTATTGTAGCTATCCATTGCCCTAGTGGTTATCGATAGATTGGATTCATTGTCAATCCTATAACTTTACCATCAATGCGGCCACCCGTTATAACCACAAGTTCCTCACTGAAATTAGCAAAGGCTAATGTTTTTGTAGTTCCACCAAGTTTATTCTCCTCAGAATCAGATACCATAGGTGCATTTTTCAATACAAAGAGCAATTTATTAGCATCTATAATTCCAAAATCATACAAACAATGTGAGAAGTTGTTCTCTATAGTTTGGAACATGTATTGAAAAACAAGCCTCTTTGGACAAACAACACTACATGGGAAAATTTGAGAAGATAATGGCATTACAACAACACTCAGTTTTACAAGAAACTATAGTGGTGCAGGATTTTTAACAACCAATTCCCCACAGTAGGGATCAACTGAGTGTACAAGAAACTATAGTGGTACGTGACTTTTAACAAATTCTCCACAGTAGGGATCAACTGAGTGTACAAACTATAGTGGTACAATAT
This sequence comes from Pinus taeda, assembly GCA_000404065.3. Taxonomy (NCBI): domain Eukaryota; kingdom Viridiplantae; phylum Streptophyta; class Pinopsida; order Pinales; family Pinaceae; genus Pinus; species Pinus taeda. The sequence continues at coordinate 10,978 of APFE030193619.1, forward strand.
TTGATAACCAACTCCCCACAATGGGGATCAATAGAACAACACACCACCCAACAATAATTTTAGTCACAGAGCTAACAATAATAGCTAAAATAGGATATCCATAGGGTTCTTGCACAGACCAAACATTCCCATCTTTTCAATCAAAAATTGGAAACAAACTCCACCAAACAAGAGAGAAAATTCAATAGGAAAAAATAGTGAAATAATGTAATCCATGAGTGACCTAAGAAAATGTCGACCAAATAATTTTTCAGAGATAGTGAAAATTGGCCACGTTAAAACAAAAATTACTTCCCACCAAATGTCAAAATGCTTCCACCAAGTCCAGTATACAAGTAGACAAGTAACTGTAGCATAAAAGGTGATTTCTCCCCAATGGCTCACCCGTTCCTCTTCAAAAGCCTATCAATGTTAAGAATATTATTAGCTAATGAGTCTTTCCAAACTGCCTTTGGCAATAATAAGCCAACAAGAGCACTTGGAACAAACATAAGCATTGCCTAGAAAGAATGTGCATACCAGTTCATAGGTAAATTTGACACCAGCAATCTCAAGAAAGCAATCACTGCAAATACAATTACTACTAAAATTTGCCCCACTACATGCAACATTGTACCTTTAAAGATACAACAAATACCTGCGAGGTAGGAGAGACACATGAAATTGGAAGACATGGAAAATACGTGAGGAAGAAGAATAAAGATCATAGGAAAAACATGTAATATCTTGACTATTTTCTTTGAATAAATAACTATGAACCATGAAAGATAGTTGAAGAAAACTGGCCGATCCTCTTGGATGCTATTTTCTGCAACCATGAAATCAACTATTTCCTAAGCATTTCTTAACTAGAAGGAACTTGAAAGTGCTTTCAATAAGTTGATTAAGTTCTCCCCTCAAATGTGTATGCTTCTAGGAAAAATTTTATTCGGCTTGTCATATCTAATGTGATAGAAATAACCTCTAATGATGAATATAATATCTAATCTCGAGATATCCCCATAGTCCTCAACAAATAATTAATAATCTGCATCTCCAGTAATTAGAGGAAAAATATCTTGTGCTGCACTGTGTGTCATAAACTGCTAACTTGGTGTAGACCAAAGAAGGCCATGATCCAGGATTGGATTGGCAAACTAAATCAAGTACTCTTGTGCCAACTTCTTCCACATTTATAAATGCTTTGATTGTTTCCTTCCATTTATGTGTCTTCATAAGTCCATGAGATGCCAACAAAAAATCTCTTCTGCACCATTCAAAATGAAAATAATTAGATGTGGCACCTGATCAGAATCAATACTCCCAACAGGGATGCTACAGATGAGCCACAGTCACCAACTCCTGGAGAACCTAATGGATTGTCAAAATGACTATTGATGAGAATAGATGGATATCAATGGTAGTGGTAGAGGGACAAGAAGGAACTATGAGGTCTCTCTTGCGGGGCCATTCAATACTTCCTTTTTAACAACTCAACAAGCTCAAGTTGAAACAAGTTTCGGTCCTGCAAATAGTGGAGAGACTATCTCTAGCAGACCAAACGAGGGAAATGATGCTCAGGGGAACAACTTAACTATTGTGAGGGAAGAGGATGATGGTGATACTCCTATGTCTGAAGCAAGAGAGGGAGACTTGGACTAATGGTTTGTAACTTATATCACACAACTATGGCTAGCTAGAGTTCAACTTTTTTAAAGGTATGATTTTCAGATCCTTCAACAATTCCATGTAAAGAATGATATAAGGACTAGTTCATATATTTTCCTATTTCCACATTGAAAAGTTATTTACAACTTAGGTAATTTTATTCGTCACCTTAGTTTTCATTATTGTGGAATACTACTACTATAGTGAATAGGTTGCAATGATGGTCAACAAATCAAGTTATTTTTTGATGAATGATGCTAATTCTCTACTGTTAAGGAGTTTTAAGTTAATTTTTAGGCAAATTTTGCATGTCATTAGATCAATGTATCTTTCTTTGCAAAAATTTTGAAGCACAAAGAATTACAATCAAAACAACATATTTTTCTGAATGTGGTAATACAATTCAGTCATGAGAAATGACCATAGAAAATGATAGCAATAGAATGGTGATAATTTGTTGATTTCAGTTGAGAATCTAGTCTGGCTAAACTTTCCAATATCAGAAATTGAATGTAAGCACCTCTGCTACTTAGATGGTCTCACACACCAATTCTACACATGAAATTTTTCCACGCCTCCTTAAAAAGTTGTTCTTTTGATCAATGGAATGAACTATGACTTCTTGCAACCTCGTTCAATCATCTCTATAATTCTTTTATGGAATATGGATTACTTTCTCAAGACTCTTTGTCAATATCAATTAGAAAAAATGAAAATAATTATTTTATGGGAATGTAGAAAGATGGAATCTCATCATATGAACCGTTGAACTCCAAGCCTTTAACATAAATATCTGTTCAGGTAAGCATTCTTCTACAAAATTTAGTTTCCAAGGACTCACTTAGAATTATAATGTGTGTATGAAAGATCTTATATGGAACTACACTTCAACACAGCTTGTGGTGTTTGGGGAAGTCAGAATTTCAAGTACCTTCTTCCTAACCTAAACTCCAATAGAACACAAGCCTTTACCCATATGTACAATTAGATATTGAATGGTCCATTATACTCCCAAACATTCATAGTTGGTGTTAAACGATGGATTACTATTTCCTCCTGTTAAATTCTACACCAAATTAAAAGGTGCATATTCTCTGATAACCTTTCTTATCCCCTGAAGAACACGTTTAGAGGTATAGGGATTCTCCAATAGAAAATAAGGCATGCACGGAAAGATGCATGCAAGAGATGGAGCATCCTTCCCTGGTATAGCCATCTCTTTTGTAAGGGTTGAGTCCTTGACTCTTTTTTCTGTGCTATCGCTTCCTAGTTATTTTTACTTTGTTTCGAATAGGCATTCCTAGAGATCTAAAAGCTCCTGGAGCCTTCTTTAAATGGACCTCCTAGATTAGCAAGCTTCTCTCCTAGAAATGGAGATGATTTTAGACATAGATAGTGGCATTTTTATCAGTCAACTCCATCCTGCTTTTATAAGGACAACATTTAGCATTTGTTTGCATATTTTATCCAAGGAGAATTGTGCCATCAACAAAGAGTTGATGATAGATATACTTGATCTCGAAAGTGAGGAAACTCTTAAGTTCTGTAAATTAGAGCAAATATGTAAATTTATGTGAATCTCCTCTAGAGGGTTGTAATGGGAGTCTCCCCTAACAAGTTGCACCTAAGGACCAAAATGCCAAATCTCATTCAATGATCTTGTGTATCTAGAAACGATGACTCTTATTGAAATATGAGATTTTTTTTCTAAATTTTATGTTTGTTGAGAAAATTGATCAACAAAGAATCACCCGACACAAAGAAGTACTGTGATTTTCCACTCATATTTCTTATTCTAGTTCCTTTATAGGTTATTTTTGCACAATCAGGCATCAAATTGTTTCTTGATCTGCTAACTTTATCTCACAAAACTATATTAGAGAAATAAGATATTTGGAATCTGTGAGATTAGAGACCAAAGAAGATATGTGTCAAAGAGCTATGGATGAGATCGAGAAAGTTTGGCATGCTCAAGAAATAGTTTTTATCAATACAAGCCAAGTTTAGTTAATCGAAGCACTTGTAGGGTATATAATACCCAACATTAGTGTGTTATGTATTCTTTTGACAGGGTATATATATTATTTGGACAATATTTATAAAAACTCACTATAACTATTGGAAAGTGAAATAAGAGTATATTTCATCATCCTTCAAAAGACCTAAAAGGGAGCTACCCTTTTTGGATCAAAATCAAGGCTTCACCTTTTCATACAACTTGATGGGGTTGGATGAGGTTCCTTCCAATGTAGGAGTTTGTTCCTTGGCTGTAAATAGAGCTTGTTGGTTTGTTTCTCTGCCTAGAACCACTATTTCTAAATTAAACATTCTTTCATACTGCATCAATTTACTTATATAGAAATTTCATGTCCTTGATGATGGCCTACTATTGCTCACCCTTTTCCTCTACAACCTGTACAAGGAGGGTTGTGTTAATCATATACACTTTTATCATTCAAAAAACTTGTGTGTCTCTAGACTAGGAGTCTAGAAATCGAACTAGATATCTCAAAGGTGGGTGTCTCCCTCCTCTTAGTCAAGCTAATTTCCTTCTCCATTCTAGCTATTTCTTGCTTGATACCTTTGGGAAATCAACTATGTCAGTTCCTTGCTACTTGCATAGCCTCAACTTGAGCCCGGTGATTCTTTGGTTTGGATTTCTATGGTGGTATGTCATTTAACTCTTTCCATACATTATATGCATTTCCTTAAACAATTATCACAATGGAAAGTAACCCTTAAAATAGGAACACCCAAAAAATAGTTAGAAGCTAATTAACGCATGACAAAAAAAAACATATTGCCATAGTATTTAGCTTGAACTCTCAAGGACATAACCAAAACCTATTCATATAATATTTATTATTTTTCTTCTCAATAGAGTTCTCACCATGCTTGCTTACGATTTAGCTAAAAAGATAAGGTTGGGCTTGCATGACAAAATTGAAGGTTCCTTCAACACCATAAAAAGATGAAGTCTCATGAGAGTTAATGATATTTACAGGGAGTTTTCATTTCAGACATCTTAAATACTGCTAATTAAACATAATTACATTCCATATCAAGATAATTTTGTACTATGAATTGTATCCTATCATAGATAGTCATGTTTACTAACACATGGTTGAATTTTAAGTAGGAGGAACTTGCTATTGTGGATTCCTTATCTGCCTTTGTGACAAGATAAATATCCATCTTCAATGAGTAAAACTCTGTAATTATACTTTTTAGCTAAACTAGGACCATGAATGTGAATAGATAGTGATAGTGAATAAACATATCTAAGGAGATGCGTGAATGATACCAAGTCAATAGAGGTAATGGGAGATGACCTCCTTGGGTAGACAACAATGTCATTATCAACTTATTTTGGAGTGATAGTGGTGATTTAGTTGGATTTCTTACAAAAGGAAGTCACATGGAAAAATATATTAGAGACAATGGCAATACCATGCAAAGACAAGTCTTTCACAGATGTATTTGTGACATAAAGAGGCATAATTCCACACAATTAAGTCACTTTTTTCTAACATGGTTGACTAAATGGAATTTGTTGGGTCCAGTTATTTCTTGTGAAGCTTATCATTCATTTCATCTATCTTCTTCTTAAGTCATTTTTTCATATGTGAATATTATTTTTCATCTAGACCATCACGTCTCCTACCTCTGTTATTGATTGATGATTGCCTTCTTGTCTTTGGATACCACCTCAATTATAGATGTTGCACCTAGCTTGGATTCGTTGGGGTCACCTCAATTGTAGATTCTTTGATTTCTGTTGTAGGTTTCTTCCCAAAGTCACTATTTTCTACAACTATTGATGTCTTTCTTCAAAGCCTTATCAAGAACTGACTTATGTAATTTCTCCAATTCATGGGAAAAAAGGACTTTTTCCTTGTCTTTTTCATAGGATATGGCTTCCCAGAATTAGCCATTTTAGACATAGGCTTCTTCTTTCAGCCCCCATTTTTTTTATACTTCTCCCTACTCCATTCCAATAGAGTTCCAATAAATCTAGGAGAAATAGTGTTAACTTTACTTCATCAAGGAAGACAAAAAAATCTAGATGGAAAATTGCAGAGTTATAATTTCATCCCCCTATTACATCTTCTGGGTGACAGGGAGGTCAAATTAAAGAGCTTTATCATTCTAAGATTTTGACATAGCAGAAATCACAACGCTTCAATTTTTGGCCTCGATGAATATCCTTTAGATTCTAGATATTGGGATCCCATCTTTTGAAATCATTTTTTCAAATTTGAAAATACAAGTAAACATTTTATCCCCACGGTGGGTTTTATGCTTGGATTTACTAATTAATTTTTGGTGACATTTATCATCCAATCTATATATTCTTCAATATATATGTGTACTTTTCATTCTAGATTTAAATTCTCTTCCAATTTTTTCTCTTAGGTCACCTCCCAACCTCAATTGTCCTTCAACTTGAGAGTTTAAATACTCTTAGATCTTTGTTCTTAAAACTAGAGATTTTTTATTCTTTGTTCTCTGTTCTGTTCTTAGATTTTTTAGTTTAATTTCAAACTCTAGAGGACCACAAATGTCTCTCATAGTTCAACTTCACACCAACATCAATTACATGTTTTCATTCTTCAACAACTTCTCCATAGCCTCTGAGCAGGGCCCTATATCTCTACTCTGGAGTACCACAAATGTCTCTCATAGTTCAGCTTCACACCAACATCAATTACATGTTTTCATTCTTCAACAACTTGTCCATAGCCTCTGAGCATGTCCCTACATCTCTACAATGTACCCATAATCTATTTTACTCCTTTAATTGATCGAACATTATGGTAGGTTGTTTCTACCATCTACCACTGTGAAGGTGCTGAGAGGAAGTTTTTATCATTCTCCTGCAGCTCATACTTATACAGAAGAATGAGGGTGGATCAAATTTATCCATGTGATGATACCTATTTCTTATAGGCTTTGGTAATAAATTATGGATTGTGAGAATACATAGGGTGGTATGTAATTTTTTCTTTGCAAACCCTTCAACTCTTTTACGTCAAGTGACATTCACGTAATTTGGGATAATATAATTTTAATAATTACCGGTAGCTTCATCCTCTCCTAAAGTTTGAGGAGTGAGGGAGGGATGGATGGAGTTGATAATTCATGGCTTAAGATGAATTGAAGAGGATGACCAGTTGGATCTCCCACCAATGCCTCTTGAATGATTTTTATCAGCTCTAATACTTTTAAGGTTCTCCTTCTTAGTGGATTTATTATCTATCCAATCTACAATTTTGTTGGTTGACCTTCTACTATGGACAAAAGAGATGTTCATCCTGGCCTTAGCTTGTTCAAGTTAGGTTATCCTATTTTTTAAACTAATCACTTTAGTTTACCATGGATTTGCCTACCAGAATGTCAATGAGTAATTTAGAGCCCCATTCAACCTCTACTAAATATATTCTATCCCTGATGCAAAGTTGAATCCTTTTTGTTGAAGCTCTAGCGTTTTTACATATATATGTTTATGTCGCAACATCCTTACTAGTATGTACTTTCAGGGGTAATGCTAAATCTTATTTGATGTAATGCTTACTGTGTACTTTTAGAGACATGGAAATTGGATCACATCCACCTAAGTTGAACTGAGAAAGAGATGAGGTCCATGCTAATAGCTTTGACATGGGTGGAAATTATAGTGTTTGTTTGTCCATGTGGTGGGACATTAAATATAGAAAATGCATTGACAATATGAATATGACGTTTGCACACACCCATTTAGACTTGAGTTTGATATTGACCTGTGGGTTCCTAAGCCTGAGGATCCATCAAATGCACACAAATCACTGAGTTTTGAAATATAGAAATAGGGGATATGCAACTTCAAGCTTCACAAACTGGGAAGTGCGTCTCAGACCTGGGTCTATATAGATTTGTGCTCGATGCAGGGTAGTAGAGCATGACACACATCATGAGGAGATAGGAATGGATTTTGGAACCAAATGGAAAGAAGAGAAATTATAGCAAGACCACGAACCAAGATTCATATGAATTCTTTGCCATGGACAAGTGTAAGAAAAGTAGAGCTTAAAGCTTTGATAAGTCGCCCAAATTTTTTGAATTCTTCCACTACACCTGTAGAAGTTTGATTTTATAATGTGCCAATGTTTTGATAAAAGTTAGCTCAAAATCCATTAAGGCTTGCTCCCTTATTATTTTGTAATGAAAACATCACTTCTTATAGTCTTCTTCAGTGATGAGTTCCCTAAGCTTTTTATTGACCTCAAGTCTTATAATATTTGGGATATTTTTTCACATAGCTCATTACTTTCGGGGGCTATGTCACTAGGTTCCATTAACAAATTCTTAAAAAACCTGTGTCCTTACATATTTGTCCTTTAATCGCACTGCTATTTTCCTTGATAATTTGGGAGATTTTGTTATGGGTTCTTCTACTTTGGGTGGATTTGTGAAGAAATTTATGTTTCTCTCCCCTTCCTTGAGACACATAATTCTTGATTTATGCCTCCAGAAATATTCCTCCCTTTGATATATATTGTCTAATTTTACTTTAGAACATTTTTTAAATCTAGAAAACATCATTTTAGTTTATTTCATCATGGAGTTTATTCATATCAACCTTGAATTCTACTTTTTTGTTGCAGATCTTTATGAAAGTTTGCTTATTCCCTTATTTTAAGATTGTGATGGCTTTTATGCACAATTTTTTTTTTTGATCCCATGAATAATATTATTATTTCCTCATCCCACCATTCCCACATTTTTATTTTCCAAATCAGGTTGGGTGAACTACATATTCACAAACTTGAAAGGGATATTTTTTAGTTTTCTCTGAGATGGTAATGATTCCTTTAGATTAAAGTATTCAACTTCAAATCCCTAATCATGCCAATCTTCACTTATCTGTAATCTATTCAATCTTTCCAACGCAAAACCTTACCCTTTTCTTATGTTATTCCTGGTGTAATTAGCATTCTTTGGTTCCACAGCTACCAAGGAATTCGTATTTAATGGAATCTGCTAATAATAAGTTATTTTTTCTTGTCAACCCTCCTTTTTTTATGAGCACCCCTAATAAAGTTAATGCCAAGGTCCATGGAAGGTTTAGGAGATTTTCCCTTTCCATTGCAAGAAGATGCTATCACTTGGCTCATAGAAGCACCAAATTAGGTCCATACACATTTGTCACATAGAAACTAAGATCCCGCATTCTAGAGAAATCTAAGGTGGTGTGATCCAAAACATTCCTTGGAAAGAACCTCTATGTTACACCTAGGAATCATCCATATTGATATTCCTCTCGATTGCCTAGCTAATTTTTGTATATTCATGTTGCCTATCTACACACTTAACTTTTCACAATATCCAATTTAAGTTCTAGTAGTTTTGTTTCATGAATAACTACAATATCGGGCTTTTATAAATGAACCTTTCCCCTATGGCTTCTTTTCACTTCAGTGCCTATGTGATAGATATTCCAAGTCAAAATCTTAACATCAAGGTCACCAAATAAATCTTTTTAACAGGAGTTAGAAAACTTGTTGAATTTTTGCAGGAAATTTTGGGACCTCCCTTAGAGTTTGGAAGTGTTAATTTAAAACTGATCTTTGAAACAATGGAATCATTGGAAATATCGATTGGATAAGAATAAATATCTTTGTCATACATAGAATTTTGTTTATCTATGGATCCAACATGAGTCTAAGCTTATCAACAATTTGTGCCCACTCCCATGTTCTACAATTTGTTAAAGAGGGGAAAACTAAGATACATTGTTGGTAAATCATTTTTTTAGAAACCCATAATTTCGTCAATCTTTATCCAAATTCTTTGGTTGGCTATGATCTTCAAAACCTTTTATTTTATAAGACTTTATCTTTTGACTAGATGTATCTTCGAAAGTCTACAAAATTCTTAGTATATTTCTTGCCTCCCAAAAAATTATCTTCTCTTGGTAGTAGGGTATATCCATGAATTGAGCATGAGTCATGGGCTTTATTTTGGAGGAAAACTTAAAGATTTAGCTCTACTTGGTTCTCTTGCTTTTGTGATAAGGCCTTTCCTAGGGCTTCTATCAAGATTCTAAACAAAGAAGGATAATGGACAATCATGGTTTAAAATTCTTGATTGTTTCAAATATTTGGAAGGGCCTCCATTTACAAGAACATTAAAAGATCCAATTGATAAGTACTCAAGCACCAAATTCATCCACTCTGAATAAAAATCAAAATTTAGCAAATTTTCCCTTAGATAATCCCACTTCTATGTCAGATGCTTTGGCCAGGTCCATTTTCAATAGCATGTCACTTTCTTTCTTAACATTGATAGAATGGCTCGATTCCTGTACCAGAAACAGAATATCCATGATTGTCTCCCTACAACAAAACCTCCTTGATACTCCAATATCAAACTGCTTAGGATTGGCTTCAACCTTGTTTCTGTAATTTTTCTGATGGTTTTATATATGATGTGTTACACATGGAAATGACCTAAAAGAGTAAAATTGTATTGTCCTTTCTTAGTATGCGATGTGTATTGGGTCTCTAACACCCAAAAAATGTGACATCGTTGGTGTTTGGGGGTTTAGATGTATTTGTTTCAAGAAATTTAGGATATAATGATTGTAATCTATGTATAAGGGGACAAGTCTGCCTATATGTAATAGAGACAGAGAGATAATGTTCTCAAAGGAGCCTTAGTATGCATGTGGCACTAATCATTGGTTGGAAACCATGGTTTTGACTTGTGTGTTGCATTAAATACTAGAGGAGGAGCTAATAAATAAAGAGATTGTGTTTATGATGCCACAGGTTATGTATTCATGTTCATTTCTGATTTGCTAGAATTAGGTGTTAAATTTCTCTTAATTTCTCCAATTATAATGTTGTGTGGAAAAATGTATTTCTTAGTTGCAAATAACACTTTTTCAGATCTTCAGAGTATTATTGGACTTACCTGTGGGCTAGAACAAGGTGTGTAAATCTACATGTTTAGTGCAAATGGAAATCCTAGTCTAGAGTTTTAAGAATGCTTTTAAAGATCAAGTGTGGATGTAGAATGGAAGACAAGGTTTATGCTTCTTATGGTAATTTCCAAACTTAGAACTTCAAAAATCTCAAAACATGCTGTCTACAAAATCAGAACTTTGAACAAGAGTGTAAACATGCAGCTACATAAATCAAGCTAAAAATGAAGTACTGAAAATGAGTTTACTATCTCTGTTGTCCATCCTAATTACGGAATTGAAATCTAATAAACTACTGCATTCAAAACCAAAAAGTAAAGAAGCTGGAAACTAGTCACTAATTTCACCCATAATCACAATATTTGGTCAATTAACTTCTAAAACGAGGTTAAGCTAAAGACTTTGGAAATATCATCATATGGCATGAGGCACGAAAGAATGACATTTAAATTATCTAATTTTCACTCTAATGAAAGCAAAGTCAATTAGTTCATCTATAATCACAATATTTCGTCAATTAACTTCTAAGACAGGGTTAAGCTAAAGATTCCGGAAATATCATCATATAGCATGAAAGCACTGACATCTAAACTATCTATTTGCAGACTAATGAAAGAAAAATCAATTACTTCACCTATAATCACAATAGCTCGCCAATTAACTTCTAAAACGGGGTTAAGCTAAAGGCTCCGGAGACATCATCATATAGCATGAAGAACTGATATCTAAACTATCTTAAGCAGTAAACAAATCTCACTAAATAAAAGCATAACAACTGGAATTGAAAACTAATGTTTAGCAGAGAAAGCAAGTCTCAGATCACCACTTGATGCAAAAACTACATTAAAAAGCTCGAGGATAACCTATTCTGAAATGCACTGATTAGTGTTAGTAGAAAATATAACAAGCTGCAAAAACATGTACAAGATTAAAATGATTAAAACCATAAGCAAAACATGAGAAATGTGCATCTCAAATAAAAGAAATTATACATGAAAAACTATACAAAACGAAAGAAGAACCTCAGCCACGCAGGGGCGCTCTGCACATCTTTGGATTAACATGTTGTCACTTCAAACCACGCTTAAACAACCATGTGAAAAACAGATTTTTTGTATTATGAAATAGAGGATATGTCTCTCGATTACACAACAACAAAGTAATGCTAAAACAACAATATTAAGAACTAGCTATCTGCATTGCAAACACTTATATTTATAGAGGGAATAGATAACTGTATTTTGGAGAAAATTCTTCAGCAATGGACACGTGAACAGGTCAGAATCCGAAGATTCAGCCTCTCAATTGCCATGAGCAGTAAATCTATGCAAGGTGGATGTTGGATTGCATTATGGAGATGGCCTACAGGTGGCAAAAGCGGATCCATGAGTTCAGGAATGGCTTCGAGCTTTTTTACATGTAGGAACAGAGTCCTAGTTGACGCATGACTCTCTATTGACCACCCTTGGACTAGTACCTTTCTTCACGAATTCGGCTAAGCAGATAGGACCTCATCCATGTGTGGATCATTTCTGAGCTGCCCATGTGTCTCGTTTCTCCTACTGGCACCTGTAACCTACAGAACAATGGAAACGCCTGCAGAATTGTGAGTTAGCTGCGGAAAGTGGCTACATTCCATAGCTGATAAACAAAACCTAGATCAAATAGCACACACAATGTTATAATTTGAAAATCACTCAAATGCACTCCTGAAGTCAACATGTAACAAATTTTGATAGCTTATGAGGCACTGATATGGGAAAATAGAAGAGAAAAGGTTTAGGAAAATGTGTAGAAGAGAGGTAGTTATGGGGCTCAACATACCCCCACTGTGAAGATGTTGCATGTCGTCATGCAACCAAAACTGTAACTATCCTTCCTTCAATTCATCTGTTCTGAGACTTCTGCTAAGACATCTAACCTTTTCTTCTTCTTCCTTGCTGTCATTGTCATCCTGGGCTTCATCATAAGGAACCTGTATTTGAGATTGATGAGGGCTCTACTCAACCTCCTATTCTTCTTCTTCAATTTTCTATTTTTCTTGTGCCATAATCCTAAATGCAGCATGGTATTGTCATGGATCACTTTGTCCAATTTATTTTGCTCTTTTAATGTCTCATTCTCACTTTGGATATGTCTGTTCAAGACTTCCAGCTCATAAATTTCTTGTTTTAATGACTGGATCAAAGTTTCTTGAGCTGTACCTGGCTGATTAGATAAAGTTCCCTATTCTGTTGTAGTCTTTTCCAATGATTCAATGAAATCATACATCTGTTGCTGAGTTTGATCAATTTCTAGTGTGGTCTTACTTGGACTGGTTTCAAAATCTAATTGAGGAGAAGGAAAATACTATGGACTTTGATCAGGGGGAATGTTTTCTGGTGACTGATTTGGAGTTTCACCTCCCCGGTCTATGAAGTGAGCTCCTTTGATTTGTGTTTTCTTCAATTTTCCCTTTAATCTAGAGCTTCTTCTTAAACCTTGTGAGCTTGTGTCTCCCTTTTATATGCTCTATTTCTCCTTTCCTTTTTCTTTTGTCTTAGTTAACTGTTCCTTAACATGAATTAATCTCTCAGAAAGCACTTGTTCTTCTTCTAAATAAGGCTCAGGAGTCTTGTAAATATCTTCAATATTCCTCTTCCCTTTTCGTTTTATTTGTTTTCTAATCTCAGTCAATGTTTCAGAAAGCATTTCTTCTTTACGGGTTTCCTTGGTCACACTATTAGGAGTATCTTGGATTGTTAAATTTGTTCTTTTTCTCCTACTTCCCTTGTTGAACTTCCCTCAAGCACTTCAGGAGGGTCTTGGAAGAAATTCCTAACTAGGAATTTTTCCCATGTATCTTTCCTCTCTTTCAATTGATTCTCAACCAGGATCTTAATAAGGCCATGATGATAGAGATGAGGCTCCACATCATCTATATTCTTTTGCACAGTAGTAGACATTTTTATCGAACTACTCAACAAGAAATAAGGAATATTGATAGTTTCATTCTCTAAGAAATTCATTAATAATCTTATATGGTACATGTACATGGAGCCATACCTTCTCTCACATGTAATTAATTTTTGAATGATCAACAACAGACTAGTCCATTTTTCCTTTAAGGCTGAAACAGGAATTCCTCGTTTAAAATTGATACATCCATACCTGGATTACGAAGAATAACCCTCCAGACCTTTTCATCAAAGTCCTTATTCTTAAACCATCATTCTCCTTTTTGTGGAAGTTCTGTTGTTGCTGCAATGGATGACTCTGTTACTGGAAATTTGATGTCCCCAATTTCGACTTCCACACCATTGAAAGATCTTGCAAACGTTTTTGTGACTTCCTTATTATGACCCTTGAACTTCTTAATAAACTGCAACCATTTTTCCTTCCTCAATGTTCTCTTTAGATGCAGGTATCCCTCCATAAATTTAGCTCCATCAGGCTCTGTTCTCACTATAAGACCCATTCCTCCTTCTTACTTCAAAGATACCTCTGTAGATGATGGTTTTACGAGAGAAAAATGATTATGTGAGTAGAAAATGGAAGAGGGTTGTGGAGAAAACCAGTGATTACAAAATGGGAAGAATGCAGAGCATAGAATGAGAGTGGGTTCATGGAGCAGAAGTCTATGTAAACAAACCATGAACCGAAACTCGTAAAACCCAATGTGAAAATGTGGAGGCAGAGTATCACTCATGAAACTTGCAAAAGAGAATAGAGTTTGAGTTCATTAAAGGCTACGGAGTGGATGTCAATGGGTTCATAAAAAGGCTGTGGAGTGGAGCGTCAGTGGAAGAGAGTCATATTCAATCAGCTCACGTCTGCATGATTAGCCGTTTTAACAAGTGTAATGAAGATGTACGACTAAGTACCAGTTAAACTCGGGAGTGGATTATGAGATTGTTAGGATTGATGCAGAGGATATGGTGGAGTTAAGGCAGCCTTCAAGTCAAATCATTACACATTATGGAGCTTGTGATTTACAAATTATACAAATTATGTATTTGAAATGCTATTTGAAAATGGTTTTGCCCATACCTTGGAATCATACCTCTTTCGTTTTGCTAACTTTTAATTGGTTGCCTCTGTAGGTGCTTTTAGGTGCTGATATCTTCAAAAGATCTTCCTCTTCCATACATGCATCTTTCTTTTATTATTATTTGGCTAATCACTTGACTATCGCTGCAGAGTAACAAAGGACTCGCTGTGGAATTAGCAATCAGCTGCGGAATCAGAATTCAACTGCAGAAACTGAGATAGTTAATAACATGTAACTTGGCGAAATGAATGGAAATGAAAAATGACTGTATGAATGGAAAGGTGAATATGAAGATAAACTAAAAGAAATTTATTGATGGAATGTGGTGATGAGATGGAGTGAAATGAAATGAAATGGAATGGAATAACTATGAGTGAAATGAGAGATTTATTTTTTTTGGAAAATATAGAGCATCAGAAACTTTTGATTTTTGCCATGTATTTTCTGTATAACACTGCCAATCAGTGATTGGTTTTTAGGCTTATATATTATTATTATTTTAAATGATGATGAAAAGAACAAAGACTAGGCTGGTGGAGAAGAATGATTCTTCTTCACCAGCCTCATTGCATAATTATCTTGAAAGATTTTGATAAACTCCTCCTTTGAGAGTGGCCTATGATAGATCTTCAATCTGTGACCATTCACAATGAGAGGAGTTTGATGCTCATCAATTGTTTTGATTCTTACTGCTCCATTGCTAAAAATGTTTTCAATCTCATATGGCCCAAGCCAATGAGTCTGAAATTTACCTTGAAAATCTTTGAACTTGGAATCAAATAGCAATGCCCAATCTCCTTCTTGAAACTTTTTGTCTTTGATGTATTTGTCATGCCACTTAGCTCTTTGAATTGCTTCTTGTCTGATCTCATCTAGTTCATTCAACTGCTCCAGTCTATGCTTTTGGGCTTGTGATAGATCCATTCCCAATTGAACTTCCATCTTGAAGGTTTTGACTTGGAACTCAATGGGGAGCAAAACTTCCTTCCCATAAACAAGTTCATAGGGAGTGTGTCTTGTTTTGTTCCTCCATGTATTTCTGTAGGCCCATAAGGCTTCAGGAAGCCTTTCTGCCCAATCTCTTCTGTGTAGATGCACAGTCTTGGTAATGATACCTTCAATTACTTTGTTTGTGGACTCCACTTGACCATTTGCTTGTGGATGATAAGGAGTGGATTTTCTATGCTTGACCTTGTACTCTTCCATCAACTTCTCCATCATTATGGATGTGAATTGACTTCCCTGATCTGTCACAATTTCTCTTGGAACACCAAAGCGAGTGAAAATATCCTCATAAAGAAAATTAACTACTGAATTTTCAGTAACAGAAAATGATGCTTTGGCTTCTACCCATTTAGTGACATAATCAGTACATACCAATATATACTTTTTCTGTTTGGATGGAGGATTAATAGGTCCAATAAAGTCTAAAGCCCATTTTTCAAAGGGTTCGATGAGTACCTGAGGTTGTAATGGCATCTCATTTGAGGGAGTAGGTTTCCCCACCCTTTGGCAGTTGTCACACCTTTTGACATATTGTTTTGCATCTTTGAAGAGGGACGACCAATAATATCCTAAAGAAAATTTTTTATAGGTTATCCTCTTGTCAACAAAGTGTCCACTGCATAGTTCATCATGACATGCTTTGAGAATATTAGGCATTTCATCTTCCCTGACACATCTTCTGATCACAAAGTCTGGCCCTCTTTTAAACAATTCGTTAGAAATCCATGAATATCTTGAACTCTCTTGAATAATCTTTCTTCTTTCACTAGGAAATAAATGTGGAGGTAGTTTCCCTGTAACCAAATAGTTAGCCATATCTGCAAACCAAGGAGTTTTAGTAGTTACTGCAAACAAGTATTCATCAGGAAACTTATCCTCTACAGGAGAATCTTCTTTGATATTATGAATCTTAGACAAGAAATCAGCAACCGTGTTTTGTTTCCTTGGTCGATCTAACACAGTAATATTGAATTCTTGTAAAAGTAGGAGCCATCTTGTAAATCTGCCATTAGTAATAGGTTTGTTCATTAGATATCTAATTGCAGAATGATCAATATGAATGAAAGTTTCATAGCCTGTTATATAATGTCTGAACTTATTAATTGCATGAACAATAACTAAGAACTCTTTTTCAGTCACAGTATAATTCAACTCAGTGGGAGTCAAATTTTTACTAGTATAGTAAATGGCATAAGGAGCCAAGTCTTTTTGTCCCAATACAACTCCTAGAGCTGTATCTAAAGCATCTGTAGAAATATGGAAAGGAAGTTTCCAATTTGGTCCTCTCAAAATAGGTGCTTCAGATATTCTTGTTTTCAAAGCTTCAAATGTTGATTGGAAATCAGGAACCCATTTGAATTCACAGTCTTTTGTAAGCACTTTGAAGTGTGGAGATGCTATTTTGGTAAAGTTTTCTATAAATCTTCTATAATATCCAGTAAATCCTAGAAAACTTCTAACATCTTTTTGACAATTTGGAATAGGTAACTTGGAGATGACTTCAACTTTGGATTTGTCTACTTTAATCTCATCCCCTGAAATATGATATCCCAAAACAATACCTTCAGTAAACATCATAAAGCATTTTTCATGGCTTAATGAAAGGTTTGTTTCTTTACATCTTATAAGGACTTTTTCCAATTTTTCCAAGGCTTCTTCAAATGTATTACCATAGACTATAAAATCATCCATATATACCTCTACACAATCATGGATTAGATCAGAAAAAATTCCTAGTACTGCTCTTTGGAATGTTGCTGGTGCATTGCATAATCCAAAAGGAAGCACTTGGTAGGAAAAAGTTCCCCATGGACAAGTAAATGTGGTTTTATCCTAATCTTCAGGTGCTACCTGAATTTGATTATAACCACTAAATCCATCCAGAAATCAAAAGTACTTTTTGCCTGCTAATGTAACTAATACTTGATCGATAAAGGGCAAGGGAAAGTGATCCTTCAAGGTTGCTTTATTCAATTCCCTGTAATCAATGCACACCCTCCATTTACCATTCTTTTTGGGTACTATCACCAAGGGAGAAACCCATCGGCTATCTGAGATTGGGTAAATGAAGTTCACATTGAGTAATTTTTGGAGCTCTTCTTTCATAATCTCCCTAAGATTTGGATTCATCCTTCTCTGAGGTTGTCTGATTGGTCTACTGTTTTCCTCAATATAGATATGATGGATGCAAGTCTTAGGGTCAATGCCTTTCATATCAATATACTCCCATGCAAATGCAACATAATGTTTTTGTAAGATTTTGGTTAGCTCTTCCTGTTGTAACTTTTCCAAATTTTTGTTGATATTCAAGGTTTTACCTGGAAAAATTTCAACTGCAGAACTTCCAAATTCTTCCATAGAGTAGAGAGACATTTGCCTTGATGACAAGTATTCAATATCAGAATCTAACTGAAATTGTGTGTGATCATATTCTGAAGATGTTTCAAAATTTTCTAATGTATTCTAGATTTTACTATGTTCACTAATTTCAGAGAGAGTAAAGGCAGGTTGTATAGTATCTTCATCATCGACCCATTCATTGTCTCCTACTTCTGTAATTGCTTTTGTTGGAGGATAAAAAGTGAATTTCTTTGTTGAACTACCATTAGAAATGTACATGTCACCAGATCTACAATTGATAAAAGCATCAGTTGTGGCTAGCCAAGGTCTTCCTAAAATGAGTGGGTGTCCTCTTAGATTATTCTTGGGAGTCAAAATCATGAAATCTACTGGATATTCCCAAGAATCTAAGGAGACCGAAATATCTTCTAGTACACCATCTGGTTTGACTACTAATCTATCTGCAAGTTACAGTAAGGTAGGTGTGAAAAGAAGATTAGGAAGTTTAAGTTGTTCCATAGTCTGTCTACTCATAATGTTTATAGCAGCCCTTAAGTCAATCAATGTATTTTGAATTTCTATCCCATTTATGTGTGTCTTGAAAATTGGACTACCTGGATCCACATATTTCTGCATGGTAATCTTTCCCATCATGATATCTACTATTTTTCCCACCAGGTGGATTCTTTTTATGTCTCTCGGTTTCCTACCTAGTCTTTTGATACTCAACTCCTTTATTGTTTTTGCTAGAATAGGAATCTCTCTAATGGCTTGTAGCAAGAGAATCTTGATACAAACATTATTTAATTCATTTAGGAAATCATAGTCATGCAACAAGATTTGTTTTTCCACCCCCTTGTCAATTTGTAATCTTTCAGGGAAAGGAGGTGTGGATGTAGATACAAGTTGCTCAACTATAGGAGTTGTGGGGGTTGACTCTTTTTGTTTATCTTTTTGAATGGTTGGGTTTTGAAAATGCTTCTTCAAAACTTTTATTGACTTTTAGAGAATCCTCCTCAGAAGCATCTTCCTCTTGAACATCTATAGAAGGTTTTTCCTTTTCTAAAACCCTACCAGATCTAAGTTGAACATCATTAAGATCTATAGGAACAATCATGTAGGTAGGAAATTGTTGTCCTTCTACCATGTAAGCATTATGAGGGTTTTTTTTGTTGGGATTTGGTAATGATTGGGCTGGTAGTTGATTTGGCTTCTGTTGAAATGGAAGCAAGAGTTGAGGATTTTGATTTTGTTGAGGAGGTTTTTGTTGTGGAAATGGTAATTGAAGTTGTGGATTTTGTTGTTGATTTTGTGGGAGAGGATAGCCCTGAGAAGATGGAGGATATTGATAATATTTAGCAAATCTCCCATAAGGATTTTATACCCCTTGTGCCCATGATTGAGATTGATATTGATTTTCAGGTTGAGGCCAAGGTTGTTGCCAAGAATTCCAATTTGGTGGGGGTTGAAAATTCATAGGATTGTTGAATCCTTGATTTTGTTTCCCTTGCCAAGGTCTTCTTGAAACAAAACAAAGAGATTCTACTGAATTTGGGTCCTCCTGAAAGACAGCTTTGAGTCTTGGGATTGAAGGACAATCCTTGGTCTCATGATGTTCTGAGCAAATCATACATTTTTCTACAACTTTTGCATCTAAGGGACATTCTCTTAGAGCATGTTTCTTTCTACATTTTGGGAAAAAGATGGCTAAGGCATCAGCTTCTGTTTTCTACTTGTTTTGAATTTTGTGGGTGTCTAGCTATTCACTAAGGCTCCCTAGAATGTCAGTTTTGAACTCATCAAGCATATTGCCAATCTTTGCCCTGCTTATTGTCCCAGTTGTAGATTTGTTTGCTCTAATAAGAGAAGGATCTCTAGGCCCTTTTATAGTTTTAGATTTTCCCCTTGAGAGATGGACACATAGTTCTGCTATGTCACTTAGTGGAAGTTGAGAGATGTCTCCCTTCCCCATCATGTTTAAAATTTCTATCCATTCATCTCTAATGGCTTTCAATAAAAGGACTTTCAAGGTTTCCTCATTTAAATTGTTCATTTTTGCTCTCTTTAAGTTGTATTGAAATCTTTCAAGAAAATCCTCCAAGTGCTCATCTTCTTTTTGCATCATTTTGAATACCTCATCCTTATGATTAGTAGGCATACAATAATCCAGATATCTATCCAAAAATGTTTGCCTCATATCATTCCAAGTCCTAATAGATTGAGTGACTAATCCCATGAACCATTTCAGAGCAGCCCCTTTCAATGTTGAAGGGAACAATTTGAGTTTTTGAGAGTCTTCTAGATAGTCATAGGTTCGGCATAAGACTTCAAACTCAAATAGAAATGTTTCAGGATCCTCACTTCGTAATCCATAAAAGTTTGGCAGGATAGATGGTGAAATGTTTTTCATTGTTTTATGGGTTTCCTCATCAGCTATAGGGAATCCAAATGAGTTATCTCCTTCCCTATTTCCCCCATTATTACCTCTACCTCCTCCATTGTTACCTCTACCACCTCCATTATTTTCTCTACCTCTACCTCTACCCCCTCCTCCAAATAGTGAAAATTCTCCATCTTTTACTTCTTCTGCCATGATAGTTTCCTCAGAATATTCTAGTTCTTCTATTAGTGGCTGATGAGAGAGAGTCTCTACCTCTTCTTCCTCTCTAGGTAATTCTACTTCTTCCACTGCAATAGGCTCCCCTATGGAGGTGAAAAAGGGTTCTTCTCCTAGGTTAGATTTAGTAGATAGTGTGGGAGAATCTTCTAATTTAGTTGTTGCCCCTTGAATTCTAGGAATCCTAAGGCTGGGAGTACGAGTCTGGGATGGAGGTGTATCTTGTCTATTCCTTGAAGTAATTGGAGTTGTAAAAATCGAACTTTTGCCCCTAGCTATAAACCTTCCCCTAGAATCTCTTTCTCTATGCATGCCATTTTTTTTAAATGATTTTTTTTTAATTCGGCTAATAATCCTTTTTTTGATCTTCCAAATCATACTAGGTGCAAGAAGAGAGCATACTCAAGAAATTATTGAACTAATAACTCTCTTTTCTAATCCTCCAGATCACACTAGGTGCAAGAGGAGAACATACTTCAAAAATTATCAATTTTTCCCTCTTTTTTTTTTTTTAAATGTAAGAGATAGGCTACCTAGTTACACTTCCCCGGAAACAGCGCCAAAATGTTTAGTCAATTTAGTGTGTCCTAAATTGCTACATAAATTATCAATCCGGGAGTCGTAAACTGATGAAGTGTAGTGCACTGTATGTGCTAGACAACCCTTTTCTTACCTCATTGTTTTTAGTTTTTATCTTGTTTTTGAGTTTTGTTCTTGTTGGTCTCCTAAAGTGTTTGATGCAAATGGAAATCCTAGTCTAAAGTTTTAAGAATGATTTTAAAGATCAAGTGTGGATGTAGAATTGAAGACAAGGTTTATGCTTCTTATGGTAATTTCCAAACTTAGAACTTCAAAGATCTCAAAACATGTTGTCTACGAAATCAGAACTTTGAACAAGAGTGTAAACATGCAGCTACATAAATCAAGCTAAAAATGAAGTACTGCAAATGAGGTTACTATCTTTGTTGTCCATCCTAGTTACAGAATTGAAATCTAATAAACTACTGCACTCAAAACCAAAAAGTAAAGAAGCTGGAAACTAGTCACTGATTTCACCCATAATCACAATATTTCGTCAATTAACTTCTAAAATAGGGTTAAGCTAAAGACTCCGGAAATATCATCATATGGCATGAAAGAATGACATTTAAATTATCTAATTTGCACTCTAATGAAAGCAAAGTCAATTAGTTCATCTATAATCACAATATTTCACCAATTAACTTCTAAGACAGGGTTAAGCTAAAGACTCTGGAAATATCATCATATAGCATGAAAGAACTAACATCTAAACTATCTATTTGCAGACTAATGAAAGCAAAATCAATTACTTCACCTATAATCACAATAGCTCGCCAATTAACTTCTAAAACGGGGTTAAGCTAAAGGCTCCGGAGATATCATCACATAGCATGAAGAACTGATATCTAAACTATCTTAAGCAGTAAGCAAATCTCACTAAATAAAAGCATAACAAATGGAATTGAAAACTAATGTTCAGCAGAGGAAGCAAGTCTCAGATCACCACTTGATGCAAAAAATACATTAAAAAGCTCGAGCATAACCTATTCTAAAATGCACTGATCAGTGTTAGTAGAAAATATAACAAGCTGCAAAAACATGTACAGGATTAAAATGATTAAAACCATAAGTAAAACATGAGAAATGTACATCTCAAATAAAAGAAAATATACATGAAAAACTATACAAAACGAAAGAAGAACCTTAGCCACGTAGGGGCCCTCTGCACAACTTTGGATTAACACACTATCACTTCAAACCACGCTTAAACAACCATGTGAAAAACATAGTTTTTGTATTATGAAATAGAGGATATGTCTCTCGGTTACACAACAGTAAAGTAACGCTAAAACAATAGTATTAAGAAGTAGCTATCTATGTTGCAAACACTTATATTTATATAGGGAATAGATAATTGTATTTTGGAGAAAATTCTTCAGCATTGGACACATGAACATGTCAGAATCTGGAGATTCAGCCTCTCAATTTCCATGAGCAGTAAATATATGCAAGGTGGATGTTGGATTGTGTTATGGAGATGGCCTATAGGTGGCAAAAACGGATCCATGAGTTTAGGAACGACTTCGGGCTTTTTTACGTGCAGGAACAGAGTCCTAGTTGACGCATGACTCTCTGCTGACCACCCTTTGACCAATACCTTTCTTCACATATTCGGCTAAGTAGATAGGACCTCATCCATGTGTGGATCATTTCTGAGCTACCCATGTGTCTTGTTTCTCCTATCGACACCTGTAACCTATAGAACAATGGAAATGACTGCGGAATTGTGAGTTAGCTGCGGAAGGTGGCTACATTCCGTAGCTCATAAACAAAACCAAGATCAAATAACACACACAATGCTATAATTTGAAAATCACTCAATGCACTCCTGAAGTCAACATGTAACAACTTTTGATAGCTTATGAGGCACTGGTATGAGAAAATAGAAGAGAAAAGGTTTAGGAAAATGTGTAGAAGAGGGGTAGTTCTGGGGCTCAACATTACACATTCGTATATTTGTGCCTGTAGCAGCCAGAGGATCCGCACCCATTTGGAGTTAGTTCCAGATTTATGTAGTGTACAGTCAAAAAAACTGCATGAGTTTGATATTAGAGCAACCCCAAGAACATCCCACAGGAGAATCCATTTGAATTGGGAAAGGAGAATCATGAGGAATGTTGGACTTAGAATGATGCAGATGAATCATTGTGAAGATGAATGGGATCGAAGCCCAATTCTAGCAGGATGAGTAAGAAGATGAACAAGAGAATGTGAGAATACATGTTGGAGGAGTTGATCCCACAAAAATTTAGCATCCTTGGGCTCATGTAATTAGTATCAAAATATTATAGACTTCTAATCTGCATTTCTTATTGTTTAGTTAATTTTCTTAGTAGGAGTAATAAATAAGTTGCCACTGCTACAAAACTTTTGTGGATCCATGCATTACCACAAAATTCACACATTGTTATAGAACGGACACACTTCTATGGATTTTCTAAAGACAAATGCATGGGAATTAATTGGGACAATCAAAGGGAGATTCACCATGCACTACCCTTGGAAATTCATTAAGACAACTCAGGAGGAGGTGAAGTGCCACTAGGTGTTAGTTTTTGGAAGAATTGGAAGTGTTCTAGCCTTGAAAATTAGTGGAGAGGCTAAGGCACATGAGTTCTAAAGAACCCAAAAACCGTTTGGTAAAATTCCACCCAGATTGTAATTTATTAAAATAATTGATATTTTTAATGGGGTCCCTAAGTCTAAACTTAGGGAAATTAAAATATTAATGGGTATTAATAAAAATATGGGTGAGATTGATCTATAAGGCGAATCAAGTCATGTTTTAATATTAGCAGTTGATTAGAGACTTAATCTCATCCATTGAAGAATTAACAGGAAAAAAATAAAAAGGAGGCTTGGGGTTCATTTGGAAACACACACAAAGAGTTTGAGGAAATCGATTTTCTGAGGTGAGAAGTTTTTAGGAGGGAAATTAATTGGGGTGATATTGTAGCTAAGGGGCGGTGAGGATCCAGGAGGACTTTCTAGAGAATATTGACAGAGAGGCAACACAGAAGTCGGAACTGTCGGAACAACCAGGATAGCTGACGCAGAAGGCTGAGAAGTTGACGCAGGCTCGACGCAGAATCCAGAATTGTCGGAACAGCTGAAACCTCCGCGAACTACCAGAACTGCTGGGAAATTTTGGAACAACTAAGAGAGCTGACACAGAGGTAGTGCAGTAGCTGGGAGAGCTGACGCAGAAAAGATGCATGTCACACAAAATTCATAACTACTGGGAACTGCCCGAACTGCCAAGAACTTCCAGAAAAACCATGAGAGATGACGTAGAGGGCAAAGAAGGTGATGTGGGGCTAATGCAGAGCCAATGCAAAAATAGTAGGGTTTAGCCAGTCTTGTGCAGGATTAGCCAGAATTATGCCAGGTGAAGTGAGGTAAAACTCACTCAGGTTTTCCGCCAATATTTTTCTATGTAAAGGATTTCTAAATGAGCATCCTAGATTTGTATTCAGATATTTCTCCTGCATAATAATAAACCCTCGGAATTGTTGCAATGATTTTCCCGCATTGGGTTTTTCTAGGGAATATTGTGTCCAAAAATAAGTGTTTTTTATGTATCTTGTTCTTCGCTTAGTTTTCTATTTCATGTATTCAAATATTAAAGAAGTGTAGGCTGCAGAAGTCATTTGCTTCAGTATTCAAAGAATAACTTGATAATGTATATTAAAATCAAGTAGGTGAAGTAGATTCAGATTTTTTGCAGTAGGGGTTCCTTCGAGTGTAGGAATTTTCACACTAAGATTGTTGTATTACCTCGTGAAATTAACAGTTTGAGGGTCCGTTATAAATCTAGTGAATTAATTGAAGAGAGCTTAGTTCCAATAATAAGTCATGTCCCTTCAAACCCAACAACTAGTATATATAGAAGTGCCTACTAACTCATGTCACACATCTATCTCACAATATTTACTCTCTGAAATAGCCACAGGAGAAAGGTGTTTCCAACAAAGGAGGAAGGGCTAGGTTATTGTCTTGGCAGGGTTGTTTAATGCGATAAATTCTTTAGCCAGAAGACCAAACCTCCTTGGGACAAGTGTGGGCCTCTGTGTGGACTGTTCTGAGCCTCCTTATCTTCTATTATAGGTCTGAGGTTTGAGCTGAAGTTGTCACAATGTATAAAGGTTGATCTACAGATGTTTTGGGCGTGATATTCATGGTAAATCTATCATTGAAGCAAGCTACATTTGTTTCGGTCACCTACAGCAAGGCCATAGGACTTAAGTACCGTGTTTTAGAGGTTGAGAATCTTCAGCTAGGAGGGCTACAGACAACCCCTGCCCAACCCTAGTGGCCCAACAGCCCGCGAGGGTGGTGAGGTGATTCCTTCGCAGCTCCCCGCCCCACCCCCGTGGGCAATTGGTCCACCAGGGTGGGGCGGGCGCTGTCTATAGCCCTCTGCCCCACCTTGTGGCCCTCGCTGGCCATTGGGCTGTCGAGGTGCTGGGTAGCCAACCCCACCGCCCCTAACCTACAGGCCCGTTTGGCCGCTATGAGCATTACTGGGCCCACCATGCCCACTACAGACGTAGTGGGTAAATTTGATCCACAAAAATTTTTAATTAAAAAAAAATAAATTAAACTTCATTAAACTTATTTAATTTTAAAATTTGCAAATCAGAAAAATTAACTAACCTTTCAAATGCAAGAATCCTCTGTTGAATATGTTGTTTACAACAATGTAGTTGCTCCACAAATTTGCTCCAAGTCTTTTAACGAACCTCGGAAAACCTTGATGTGATGTGAGTAATAGTGATAATGAAATTTATTATATTGGTGAAATTACGGAAATGTTTTACTGTACAGTTAATGAGGGATTAATTTCTTTTTAAAAAAAATTAACATGTTAATTTTGTTATGGCGATATAGGAAACTATGATAAAGCGAACATTATGGAATTATGGAATTGTTTTACAGCACGGTGAATGTGGGATTAATTGTTTTAGAAGGTATTATAAAAATTTAAAAAAACATTCAATTGTCTAGTAAATATTATATAGTATAACTATTAAATTAATTTAGGTAAAAGATTTAGTTTACAATTTTAAATTTAAAGATTTATTTCATAAAAAAAATTTAGTTAAAAATTTTCAATAAATTGTAAAATAAAATAATGGAGGGAAATACATGAAATGAAATTTTTGGAGGGAAAATTTCATTCTTTAAGCTATATATTATCATTAGGAGAGTCTGCATTTGTATCATTCAACCTCTTCTATTTGAAAGGGATGGATTCTTCTGATAATGAAGTTTCGCTTTGTGAAGCATCAACATCTTTGTCGCATAACAACTCTATTCATATTGATGAATATAACGGAAATTCTTCCACTATGAATAGAAAGTCAATTCTTCCACTTAGTCCTAATCCTAAGGACTATGAGAGTAGCGCTGATGAAAGAGGGGATGAAGAATTTCAAATAAATAAAGAGTCACGGTTTCCACTTAGTCCTAATCTTAAGGATTATGAGAGCAACGGTGATGAAGAGCATGATGATGAATTTCAAAAGAATGGAGTGTCATGACGTCCACTTAGTCCTAATCCTATGGACTATGACAACAGCAGTGATGAAGAGCATGATGACGAATTTCAAAAGAATGGAGTGTCACGGTGTCCACTTAGTCCTAATCCTATGGACTATGAGAGCAGCAGTGATGAAGAGCATGATGATGAATTTCAAAAGAATGAAGTGTCACGGTGTCCACTTAGTCTTAATCCTAAGGATTATGAGAGCAACAGTGATGTAGAGCGTGATGAAAAATTTCAAAAGAATGGAGTGTCACTGTGTCCTGTTAGTTCTAATCCTATGGATGATGAGAGTAGCAATGATGAAGAGAATGATGAGGAATTTCAAAAGAATGAAGTGTCATGGTGTCCACTTAGTCCCAATCCTATGGACTATGAGAGCAATAGTGATGAAGAGCATGATGAAAAATCTCAAAAGAATGGAGTGTCATGATGTCCTCTTAGTCCTAATCCTATGGACTATGAGAGCAACAGTGATAAAGAATTTCAACTGAATAGAGTGTCATAGTTTCCACTTAGTCCTAATCCTATGGACTATGAAAGTAGCAGTGCAGAAGAACATGATGAAAAATTTCAAAAGAATGAAGTGTCACAGTGTCCACTTACTCCTAATCCTATGGACTATGAGAGCAACAGTGATGAAGAGCATGATGAAAAATTTCAAAAGAATGGAGTGTCATGATTTTCTCTTAGTCCTACTCCAATGGGCTATGAGAGCAGCAATGATGAAAAGCATGATGACGATTTTCAAAAGAATGGAGTGTCACAATGTCCACTTAGTTCTAATCTTATGGACTATGAGAGCAACAATGATGAAGAACATGATGAAAAATTTCAAAAGAATGGAGTGTCACGGTGTCCTCTTAGTCCTAATCCTAAGGACTCTAAGAGCAGTAGTGATGAAGGACAGGATGAAGCACTTAGTCCTAATCCAAAGGTCTATGAGAGTAGTAGTGACAAAGGATAGGATGTAGCATTTTTAGTAAGTAAACAGTCACATTTTCGATGTAGTCATAATTCTATGGACCATGAGAGAAACACTGACAATGCACATGAGGAAGAATATCCAATAAACATCGAGTCAAATTTTCCATTTAGTCCCAATTCTAAGGACTGTGACACTAGCACTGAAGAAGAGGAAGATGAAGAATATCCTCCAAGTCAATATTTGAAAAGCACAACTGATCATCGTGTGGATAACATTCCTTAGAATGATGATGAAAATGCTTATACAAATGATGATCCATTGATGGAGATGTTTCCAAGAAATATTGTATCGAGGAGTATGAGCAGACCTTTTCGTATCAATGCAAGATGTTCTAGCTATACAAGGGGTAGAGTAGAATATCAAACGATAAGTAGTTCTATCAACACTCTCATTTCAAGTGAATGTTGTCAAAAAGATTGCTTGAAACATATGGATTTCAAATTTGCATTAGAGAAAAGGAAGAGATATTTGTCAATGAATAAAAGAATGCAAAATTCATATTTAGTTGGGTGCATGCAATCTACATTGTCAGGTTATGATTATCATATTGGGTCTTTATTTATCTTTAGAAAGGCTTTCAAAATGTTTCATTCAATGGGTAATTTTCATCTCTCGAGAATCCAAGAAAATTTGGAAAAGGATCCCACATTTTATTCAGAAGTACGTCATAAACGATAGTTTGGGCCATTATCAAATACTTCAATGTCATGGATGAAATATTTATTTTCAAAGCATGGAGCGTGTATGCCAAATAGAGAGACAATACATATTCCAAATAATTTTTCAAGACGAGAAATCTACAACTTACACGAAAAATATGCAGAAGATGCTAAGGGACATGGTCGTTTTATTACATATCAATATTTTGTGAAGGTATGGAAGAAAGAATTCAACAATGTCCATATTCCTAAGAAGACAAGGATGGGGATTTGCAGTACATGTGCTTCTCTTAAATAAAAAAGGTACAAATGTGAAGGGTCAGAAAGAGGTAATCATTCATAACTTTATTTTTTAAAATTGCATAGTCATCAACTATGAAAACATATTTCTTAATGGCTTTCTTTTATGTTGTGTAGATTCAGTTGTCAAATAACTTCAGGAGCATCGTGAACAACAAACAAGTGAAAGGAAAAAGTTGCACAAGCATCGAAAGAAGTGTTATGATAATCCGAATAAATATTTGAGTATGATAATTGATGGTATGGACCAGAAGAAAATACTTCTACCACATTTTGTTCGCACACCCAAAAATTTACAGGAGGAAAATTTTATTCAGTATCACTTGCTCGGTTGTATGGTCTTTAATGGGAAAATGTTGCCAAGGGTGTACTTCACAGCTCCAAATATTCATAATGATGCAAATCTGACAATACCATAATTCATGACGTGCTTTCTTGTTGGTCTGGTAATCTTCCTAAAGTTTTGTATCTACAATTGGACAACACTTGCCGTGAAAGCCAAAATCAGGTTGTTTTTGGATATCTAAACATGCTTGTTGAATTGAGAATTTTTTAGAAGGTAAAGGTTGGTTTCCTTCTTGTTGGGCACACTCATGACCATATTGATCAGATGTTCAGTTGTTTTTTAGTCACATTGAGGAAGTAGGAAGTTGGGAGCTTGCCATCATTAATTGAATGTATTAAGAAATCATACATGCTAGAGCCTACTTTTGATGTGTTGGAAGAAACTATTGACATGCGAAGGTTTATTCTAGGATCTGATGGTGAGAAGAATTGCATTGAACAACTTAACGACATTAGCTTCCAACATCAATTCCGTATCAAAAAAATTGATGGGAAAACACTAATATGGGGCAAGAAGTATTCAACTATTGCAGAATGGGCACCATCATCAGGTTTGGAATTTTTGAAGTTCATTCCAGATCATCCAATATTTGCATCAAAAATATTGTTATTACAATCAGTTGGTGAAGTTCATAATGCATGCAAACAGAATAGAGATATAAATTATTTTGATTGCCTAGAAGAAATTAAAAAATGTATTAGATATACATATGAGTACTTTGACATTGTTGATTCAGTTTGGTGGGAGTCATTTTTCAATAATCAAAGTGATATCATTTCAACTTCAACAGATGAAGATATACCTTTGAAAAATCCATTTATTTGGCCACAAAATGTGTCAAATGAAAATGAGGAAATAAACATTGTTGAACAACAACAATCTTAGGGTATTATTAATTCTTCACAGGCAGAGGAAAGAGAGATGTTTATTGGTTCTAGAAGATCTCATGCACGACATGAAGCCATGGAAGACCTTTACAGGGGTTCAGTACAGGATATTAAGGAGCGTTGCATGCACAGTGCTAGCATATGGAGATCCCAGTGGCTATCCATTATGGGTTGCTAAGGTTATAAATGTCTTTACAGAAAATGAGGATGTTACAGGTGTTGAAGTACATTGGTATGCCACAAATACACAACCATTCAATGGTGTGTATAAGCCAGAGATGGTAGTTGACAAAAAAAATGGCGGAAAGAGAAAAAGAAAGGGTACAAATATAAATCGCCACCGCACAGACCTCTTAAAATTGGAGGATGTTGACATACTTGTTTATGACTTCAATTTAACAAAGGGAGGAACTCGTTTCTTCAAAATGATAGAGATTCTGAAAAGGTTGTTACCAGAAGGAACAATGTTGAGATGGGAGTCTGCTGAAACTAGTCGTAGATCTAGAAGAATTTTGAAACCTGAAATGGTGGGCATGCATGTGGACGCAGATTGGGCACTAGTTGATGAAAGAGAAGAATATGGAACATCTTCGTCTACATCCAGTCATTCATCTGAAGATGTGAATTTTGATGGTGTGTAAGAAATATGAGTGATTTTGAATAATTGCCTAAGACAATTTATATAACTGATGTTTGCATCGTATCTTGAAATAAAATTTTTGATTCCCATATGGTGTTAAATCAAAAGTTGTGAGTCATTTTTATGTTGTTGGATTATATGTCTTAATTATGATGATTTTTATTGTTTAGAATATCTACAATGCAACATTAAATTAGAGATATAATGTATGTTTCATTCAATATACAAATAATGAAATTTTGATTAATTTAGTCATGAAATTTGTTCATAATGTCATGGTTGAAAAAATTACAATTTTTTTTGTATCTTTAATGTTATGGTTGAAAATAATTTTAAGAATTTTAGCAGTCTTTAGTGCGATGTTATTATATGTTTAACAACATGGATGAAAACAAATAGAATTTTAATGTGTTTTAGATCCCATTATTTTATCTTTATGGTCATTACTAAAACATGTTGAATTTATACTTAGGAAAGAAAAATGTTATTCTACCAAAAACATTAGTGTGTTTTTTTTCCTCATAAAGAGTTGTTTTTTTGCACATAAAAATTCGGTTTTACTAGAATTTTTTTTAAAATGTTGAAAATTGACCCCAAAAAAAAACATCGTTCCAGTATCAACACTTTACATTTTCAGGATGTGTTTTGCACAAAAATTTTGTTTTCACTGCCATTTTTAAAACATGTTCAAAATTGACCCTAAAAAAAAAACCATCGTTCCAGTATACATACTTTTCGTTTTTAGCATCGTTTTTGATGTTTTTTCGAGGTTTTTTTGCTAGAGTTCCCATTTTGAGTTTATAGTTCCCATTTCAAAGTTTACATTGTTTGTGTTATAAAATTATATATTACAGAGCAACAGAAGACATAAAATATATTGCATAAATACAAACACAGAAAACACATAAAAAAAGAGAGACACAGATATATGTGGTTCACCCAATTTGGGTTACGTCCACGGAGAAACAGCCAGTCCTTCCTTTTATATTATCCAGCAAACTGAAGAGATACAACCTATAGTAGATCCACTGTAATTCCCTCTTCACTCTCACACAATCTCCTCTCTCTTTCTCACTCAGAATACAGATCTACATACACGCAATACAATTCCCTCATATATATTGAGGGGGTTGCCTTCTAGGGAAAAAAACCCTAAATTAAACATAAATTCTATCTTTAGGTCTCCGCATAATGAACGACCCAGATTGACTACGAAATTACAACATTTTACAAGGCAATTTTACATCTATTTTTAGCTTCGGGGGCCCCCACCAAGGGGGGTTCCCAAAGGTCACAACTGGTCCCCCCTGTAGTGCAAATATTATGGCAGCGTTGCCACCCCATTACGAACTGGGGTCCAATGTGACAATGCCTCTGATCAAAGAATATACTCAGGCTCCACACCCAACAATCTCCCACTTGGAGACTGATTATAACAACTCCATCGTTGCTTCATTTGGTGGACAATGACTCCACTCTGGACCTGGTTGTTTCTCATCTTCTTCATCATACTTGAAGACCAACTGAAACTGAGCAAAATCTCAGTTTCTCACTGGTTACAACTTTTTTTAACATATCTCCAGGATTTTGGCTAGTGTGTATCTTTTCTAGCTTCAACTGTCCGTCTTCTAATGCTGACCATATGAAATGAGACTTGAGATGTATATGTTTTGTCTTAGAATGAAATGCACAGTTCTTTGCAAGATGTATGGCGCTCCAGCTGACACTGTATAACTTGCCCAACTCCTCCTTCTTACCCAATTCATCCAAAAACCTTTGTAACCAAATCATTTCTTAACTAGCCTTTGTAACAGCAACATACTCTGCTTCCGTTGTTGAGAGTGCAACAACACTTTACAGCTTTGAAACCCAACTGGCAGTTGTTCCACCTAGAGTAAACACATGCCCTGTTGTGCTCCTCCTGTTATCTCTTTCACTTGCCACATCTGCATCAACATATTCCTGTAGAGCAATGTTTGAACCACCAAAGCATAATGTTGGATTTGCGGTACCTCTCAAATACCTGAGAATCCAGTTCACCACCATTCAATGTTCTTTCCCTGGATTTTTCATATACCTTCTTACAACTCCCACTGCATGTGCAATATCAGGCCTTGTGCAGACCATTACATATATTAAGCTTTCAACTGCTGATGCATATGGAACTTTTGACATATCAGCCATTTCTTTCTGAGCCTTGGGGCACACCTCCTTACTTGGTTTGAAATGGCTAGCCAAAGGGATACTAACTGGTTTTGCATTCTACATGTTAAATCTTTTCAACACCTTTTCTATGTACTCACTCTGAGACAATGTTAATTTTCGATTCTTCTTGTCTCTAGTTATTCTCATACCAAGGATTTGTTTTGTAGCACCCAAATCCATCATTGCAAATGAGTTTGCCAATTCTTTTTTGAGCACATTTATTTCCTGTATGTCAGAACCTGCAACAAGCATGTAATCTACATACAATAACAATATAATATAGTTGCCATCATTTTTGTTTTTCAGATAAACACAATGATCAGAGTGACATCTAGTATAACCTTGTTTAGACATAAACCTGCCAAATTTTAGATACCACTGCCTTGGAGCCTGTTTTAAGCCATACAAACTCTTCTTCAATCTACACACCAGTTTCTCCTTCCCTTTTACCTCATATCCTTGTGGCTGCTGCATATATATCTCTTTCTCCAAATCCCCATGGAGAAAGGTTGTCTTTACATCTAACTGCTCAAGATGCAAATCTTTAACTGCTACTAGACTTAAAATAGTTTTGATTGAAGTCATTTTAACAACAGGAGAAAAAATTTCATTAAAGTCTATACCCTTTTTTTGTGCAAACCCTTTCACTACAAGTCTAGCTTTATACCTTTTTCTACCTCCATATTCTTCCTTCAACCTGTAAACCCATTTATTCTACAATGCTGTTTTACCTGCAGGCAACCTGACTAAGTCCCAAGTCTGGTTATGTGCTAAGGAGTCCATCTCTTCTTTCATGGCTTGCTCCCACTTCTTCTTGGTTTCTACTTGCACTGCTTCTTCATAACATTCTAGTTCACCAGAATCAGTCAACAATACATAATCTAATGAAGGAGAGTATCGTTCAGGGGGTCTACTTATCCTGGTAGATCTTCTAACACCACTTTAAGGTGTTTGAGGTGCTTGTTGCTATTCTCTGTTTTCTTTTTTCTAGTTTCTTTTCCTGCAGCTGATCCTTATACAAAACCTTTTCATTGAATATGACATCTCTGCTCCTAATGATTTTGTGTTTTTGATAATCATAAAAGCGATAACCAAAATCATTAACACCATATTCAATAAAGGTACATTTCTTTGATTTTGCCTCAAGCTTTGTTCTATTTTCTTTATTAATGTGGATGAAGGCTTCACAACCAAAAGTCTTTAAAAAGAATTAGTTTACCTTTTTACCTTTCCATGCCTCCTCTGGAACACCACCATCCAAGGAACTTGAAGGCCCTCTGTTTATTGGATAAACAACAGTATCTACAACATCTACCCAAAATTGTAAAGGCAGTCCTGCATGCAAACTCATGCACCTTGCATGCTACATGATTGTCCGGTTCATCCTTTCTGACACACCATTTTCTTGTGGTGTTCCTGGAACTCTCTTTTTCTACGAATTACATTCTCGGAACAGTACCTATCAAACTCTTTGCTGCAATATTCACCTCCATTGTCTGATCTGAGATACTTCAACCCTTTTCTTGTCTCATTTTCAACCAAATATTTCCATTTCTTGAAAGTATCAAATACATCATATTTATTTCGGATACAATAAATCTAGGTTTTTCTGGTTGCATCATCAATAAAAGTAACATAATAACGAGAGCCACTAAGAGATGATACCTGAGTAGGTCACATACATCTGTATGCACAAGCTCTAATTTTTCGCTCTTGTTTTTTTCCCAACTCTAAGGAACCTGACTCTCTTTTGTTTTCCATAAACACAATTCTCATAGAATTTTAAATCAACTTGCTTCAAACCTGGCAACAAATTTCTTTAGTGAAGAATCTGCATCCCCTTCTCACTCATGTGCCCGAGCCTATGATGCCACAATGTCGTATCTTCTCTTGTAGAGGTTAAAGCATTAACAGAATTAGAAATACCATTGCATAAATACAATGTACCAAACTTTCCTCCTTTCGCTATTACCAGGCATCCTTTAGTGACCTTCCAGGTTTTATCTATGAAAGTAGTTACGCAACCTTCACCTCCCAAGTGCCCTGTTGAAATCAAATTTTTCTTCAAATCTGGAACATGCCTTACCTCCTTCAATAGCCATTGATTTCCATTTTGTTTTTTTATGAAAACTGTACCCATTCCAATGATTTTACAGGGTTTATCATCACCCAATCGAACCTGTCCAAAATCTCCTTGAACATAATCATAAAAATGTTTCCTATCAGGTGTGGCATGGAATGAGGCCCCTAAATCTACACCCAGACATCAATAATATTTTCAAGGAAAGAATCAAAGCATCTTGCAACACATCACTTGTTACATTCGCTTCATGATTATTTTCTTGCTGCGCGTCTCCTTCTTTTCCCTTTCAAGACTTGCAGACTTTCTTCAGGTGTCCTTTCTTCCCACATTTCCAGCACACTATCCCCGATCTAGACTTGAGTATTCCTTTTCTTGACTTACTGCGATATCCAGGGCTCTTTCCTCTTTCCATTTTTCTTCCCTTAGTCTCTGCAGTCAAAGCATTACCTGATGTCTCACAGGAGCTTTTCCGTCACATGTCCTTGCTAAGGATTGCACCAACAACAGCATCAAACTTTAAAGTACTAGATCCAGAGACAGAGTTACTAATTGCCATAACTAAACCATTCCAACTTTCTGGCAATGAGCACAGAAATAACATAGCCTACTTCATCATCAAAATTTACCTCTACAAAACTTAACTGACTGGTAACTGTATTAAACTCATTTAAATGATCAACAACAGATCCACCTTCTGACATCTTCATATTAAATAAACGCTTCATAAGAAATACCTTTTTTGAGGCTGAGGGTTTTTCATATAGTTTGGCCAATGTCGACATTAAAACCTCTATTGTTGTTTCCTTTGAAGTATTAAATGTTACTGATGCTACTAGGCACAACCATATTTTTTGAAGTGCTTTTCTGTCGAGAATATCCCATTGTGTCTATCATACTCATCGGCTTCTTTGTCTTTTTGCTCAATGGTTGGTACAGATCTCTCTGGTACAAATAATCTTCCATCTGCAACTTCCATAGCTGGTAGTTTTGGCCGTTAAATTTTTTGACCCTAAACTTACCATCTTCCACCATTGCTCCCAATTGAACCAGGAACCCTTCTCTCCTTCAAGTTTATCAGCCAAAAAGACCTTCAGCTATGATACCAGTTGTTAGATAATTATATATTAGAGAGCAATGGAACACATAAAATATTGCAGAAATATAAACACAGAAAACACATAAAACAAGAGAGACACAGATATATGTGGTTCACCCAGTTTGGGCTACGTCCACGGAGAAACAGCCAGTCATTTTTAAATTATCTAGAAAACTGAAGAGATACAACCTAGAGCAGATCCAATGTAATTCCCTCTTTGTTCTCAATCTCCTCTCTCTTCCTCACTCTGAATACAGATATCCATATATGCAATACAATTCCCTCATATATAGCGAGGGGTTTCCTTCTAGGGAAAAAATCCCTAAATTAAACATAACTTCTACTGTCAGATCTTCGCCTAATGAATGACCCAGATTGACTACAAAATTACAACATTTTACAAGGCAATTTTACATCTATTCTTAGCTTCGGGGGCACTGGCCCCGATCACCCCGCCAGGGGAGGTCTCCCAAAGGTCGTAGCTGCCCCACCCTGGAGCCCCCCTGCAACGAATATTTTATGGGCAGCGTTGCCGCCCCATTACAAATTGGGGTCCAATGTGGTGATACATTTGAATACAAAAGATAATCAGGCTCCACACCCAACAATCTCCCACTTAGAGACTGATTATAGCAACTCCACCACTCCTTTCAACAAAAATTGTGTCTCAGATAAAACTTATTTTTAGCATTATATATGTCTCCTTCTTAGCCTCAAATTTTACTTCTTATTTAGACTAATATTAGGTTCTTCACTTGCCTCATACTAGGCTCTTGACTTTCCTCATAAAAATCAAGTTTATTTCCTTGGAGGGAGATAAAAATGCACATATATATAGTTATTATGCTTAGCCAAATGGGTGCCTCTACATTGGGGCTGACTTGACTAGAAGGTGGACTAACCTAGCTTCTTTGGAGCCAAAAACTTTATTTTTCAAAATTAAAATTTTCTCTTTTCAAATCCAACATGAAGAACTTGTCATATATTTTTATTTTTTCACAATAGCATGAAGAACATTGTTTACATTATTTACAAATAAACGAAGATTAAAATACTAATTGTGAAGACCAACCATAACTACAAAGTTCAAAACTCCCTCATATATATGGAGGTATTCATAATGACTATCCAGATGCTCTCTTGTTGACAAATTTCTCTAATAAAATGTTATAACAAATCCAATTATTATAATCAGGTCAAAATTGTGATACATGGTAAAACAAGTTACCATAATCTGGTCAACAATTGTGACACATGGCAAATCGATAACATCAACAAATTACCATAATTTGGTCAAACAACTTTGACACATGGTAAGTCAACAAAATCAACAAAATACCATAATTCTAGTTGGTCCCTATGACCTATGGTGTATCCTCACCATAATCCTGTTTGGTACTCTTAACACATGGTACATCATTAACATCAACTAGTCACCATAATTCTAGTCTATCTGAGACATGGTAAATAGACTAGTCTTAGTTCACCATCATTTTTTCCAGTATTTGACACATGGTGAATCTCTAAAGGCCACACTTTGTCTAAATAATTTTGAGTTGTAACCCCCTCCTCCCACATTTACCCACTTTCATTGGCTTGCCCAGGGTAAACATGAGCTGAGGGTCACTATGATAAGACTCAACCTCCTATATGACCTTAAGTAAATGGATTCGATAACTTGATACCTTATTGACTTCCCTCAGGTGCTACAAGACCTTCAAGAGCAACCCAACCCCTCCAAGTGTCCAACCCCTAAGATGACTCTCCTTTTCACTGACTTAGAGCCCCAGTCACTCCCTTGCTAAGCCATCCAATCGACTGAGAGCCTTAAGTCACTCTTATGAGCCTTCTTGAGTACAAATATAGCCCTTTTCTACCAGTGGTATGCCAACAACTATGAGATTTAAGGCTAATTTCTAGGGCTAGGAACTAGTCTCTGCCAGAACTCCATGAAACTTCTATATATATATATATATATATATATATATTATATATATATATATTGACCTGACCTCCCCAACCAGGACTGAAATTTTGTCAAACACTTGGTAAACCTGCAACCTACAGGTCATGAATGCAAGTTTGAACATAAGGAATTGAAAAATTATCTGAGGTTTAACAAGAATGGTCACTACCTTCTCACATTAGTTATCATAATATCAATTAGGTCTTGCATTCATTATTCATTCAATTACAAGTAAAAACATGAAAATAGCCATGACTAAGAATATCAAATAACCATGCTTATAGCCAACATATAACCAGATAAATAACAATGTGATAAAAACCATTAAGGCCACGTACTAACAAGTACATTTACTCATCAAAAGAAAGGGAAAATTATCTCTTATTAAACGAAGGAAAAATCCAATTAGGTTGGGGACTTCCATGTACAACCCGACCATAGATTAGCTAAACCAAATCTTTCTTTCAGCCAATCACCCTCCTGTCATATTCCAAGCATGAATGTGCAATCTTATGGGATAAACCAATCCATAAACAACCAATGGAATCCATAGGTTAAACCACATCCACCCTCAACATACCATGAGCTCACCTAAATCAGTGTCGAGACCACAAAACCAAACTAAGCTTGTATGCCTTAGAATTTATTCTCCAATACCTTGAGGAATTTTCCTGTCTCCACGCTCAAAATTTATCGTGTATCCATATTAGCCTCACTCTCTTAAAATCAATAATAAATCCAATCATTAAATTAAATAAATAAAATCATGAGAATTCTTCAAACCAAGGCTTCTAGTTTGGATGAGATATTCTCTCCAACTAGCTCTCCTAGATTAGTGTGTAAGTTGAGAAATTGTCTCAACCGAGTCTAAGATAGACACACTATCTTAAGACCACTTGCTCATGTATTTAAATATATTATTAAATTATTTGAATAAGAGAGAATTATATGAGCATGAGAGACCACATGATGGATCTCTGCCTTTTCCACCAGTTTATTTTTTGTGTGTTAATTTGCTATGCATATGGTTTTATGGATGTATGATTCTCCTTCATGTGGTATTAGAGTCGGTAAGGTTAAGATTTGTTTATTTGCTTATTTCTTGAGGACTAGTCAAGACCCGCCATAATTGGGTAATTACATGAGGGTTACGTGTTGGAAAGCTGCAGAAGTGGAGCGAGTGTGGTGAGAAGACATAGAGGCTAGGGCTGCGTGCCCATATGTCAAGCCATGTAAATTTTATGTTTGATTGTGAAACCAATTCTATAGGAAACTGTGTTACATTATTTTTGCATGTGTATTATTATTGAAATTGAGAATTTTGCAATAGAGAATGCATACAAGGTTACAATTGATTTATCTCATGAATATTATATTATTGTAAGAGAGATATGTGTTTCTTTGGAGCAACATGATCTATAGAGCTATTAGTGGTGGTTGTTAAGTGTTTGGTGTGGACTGAGCTGTGAAGGGAATGCTTGCTACTCTGTGTGTGGAGCAACATCTCCACAGCCAT
The DNA here is from genome assembly GCA_000404065.3 of Pinus taeda. NCBI lineage: Eukaryota > Viridiplantae > Streptophyta > Pinopsida > Pinales > Pinaceae > Pinus > Pinus taeda. The sequence goes on from APFE030193619.1 coordinate 50,395, forward strand.
TGAACAATGCTCTAATACATTCTTAGAGGATGAAAAGGCTTGACATTTTGCATGGCCAAGTGATTGGGAATATCTAACATCTGGTGTTTTCTACATCAAGATCAAAAACAAAATTTAATGCGTTATGTCATGGGATGCTCATATAAGCCTCTGTCGTGAAAGAGGAATTTCCCACTTACTAATCCCTAGTCTTCCAGGAGCTCCAACTTTTCAATTTTCTCGTTCATGCGTTCGATTCACAAAACCATGCCCATGATGTAGAACAGAAGCTAGTAGAGCAGGAGAGCCGAGGCAATAAGAATGAAGTTACATTGGCTCTTCATGATGGATTTCTGATGGCGTAGATGCTCACTCAGATTACACAGATGCCCTTCACAATTGGTACTATCTATGTCCATGAACTAATCTGGTACTTGCTACGTCAACAAACATCTAGTAAGGAATCAAGATAGTTGTTTTTAGATAGTTCATTGTACCACATTTTCTTCTCCAGTCATTGTGGACATCCAATCGATGAAGGAGGGGCAAAAGTGCAAGTTTGAAAATGATTCTTCTCCAATATCACTCAAAGAAGGTGAGATCAATGATTTCGGTTTATTTTAAAAGGGAAAGCAAAGACAATCAAGGTGCCTGCAAGTCCTAGGAAATGTAATAATAGAAGGTGCCTGCAAGTCCTATAGCTTGATCTCTTTCTGCAAGGTACGATGCAAGCTGGACTTCACCAAGCTCCACATTTCTAGTATTGGCAACTCCATCCAGCCAACCAACAATTATTTTCCAGCTAGTCCCCTTTTGATTTTTACCTATTTTTACGTATTCCCATAAATAGAAAAAAATATTAATAATATTAATATTAAAATAATAATAACAATAATATGGAATTAACAAATAAAATTTTGACCTAGGTCCTATAGTCAAAATTAGTCGTTATTCAGAGTTAGCTATTGCAATCTCTGCTCAGACTATTTAACATGTTAAGGCTGGATCTATGTCTTCAACTTGTCCTGACGATGAACCACACTAGTTGGTTCGAAACGCATCGACAAAGGTCTTTCTATATGTGATTTTCGCTGAAGCTCTTCTTATAACTATGAGAAAACTACTGGGAATTTCCACTTCCAAGAGAATAAACAAATATCATCCAGGACCACCAAAATGGTCGGTATTGCATAGCATTTGGCGATAACAACGTTGAAATCCATTGCTCCTCTGCTTTACTGTCTCATTCGCATACGCTCTCAGACAAATGTGCGAGATGTGGAAATAAATGCAAAGAGATAGGTACTAGTTGCTCTCTTGTAATTTTGTTTGTTTGTTACTTGTAGTGATTATTTCTGAAGTGCCGAAATCTGAGTATTTTCTCTCTTATCCTTGGATGAAGATGGTGACTACACATTTTTTTCCTCGTCCTTCTTTACTTTCTCATTTTTCTGTTCGTACTGGTTCGTTCTAAACCAAAGAGAACCCAAGTATAAAGCACTTGCCAGGAGGAGGATTGGACCTATTCTTGGATCTTTCATATAATCAGATCCTCCAATGACAAATTCTTTAACCCTTTTTGTCATCCTTCTGTTGCTACTGAAACCAATTTTTTGCGTGACAATAGACCAAGCAGCATTTGACTCCTCTGGGTTGAGATTTGGAGTCTTTGTCCTAAAATATGGAAGGTCGCCATAATCACCATCCTTGACTGTGTTCGACATCCACGAGAGTATTTTGGGGCCTTCCATTGAACCATTGTATTTAGCCACAAGTTGAGAAGCAAGTTCGTCGAAAATCCAGAAGCAATAATTGCATACGAAGATAATGATAAGGTACAAAGATAATGGTAAGGCTGGAAATAATTTGGATGATAAAGATCAGAAAATTTGGAAAGAGAACAAGATCACAAAATCATGAATCATTATTGTGAAAGCAATAAGGAGTTTATGTTGGGTCATCAACAAACATCCAATTAACGACTCATTTCTGTTTTGTTTTATGCATTGTCCGGTGCTGCAGACAAGTAATGTGAAATGTCAAACTTAGATAATTTTGTATACTTGCAGCTGTGAACTTGATTTCATCAGTGAAAAGATGTCACTACTTTATCATGACCCCTTGTGGCTATAGTATTGTAGCATTTCTCCCTGTCAATTCACATTTTTAAAAGAGGTAGCATATAAAATAATTGTTAAAAGGATGATTAAGAGTATTTAAAATACCATTTTTTCGTGGAGAGATAAGTTGCTTTATTTTTTGTAAATTTGGAGTGATACAGGTCAAGTGAAAGTCGCTATTGTGATCTAAGGAAAGGTTGAGTTAGTTTTTGAAGATAAATTTGACACCAAGGAGTTCTCAATCTGTGTTTGAGACGCCTCACTGAAGACATTTTCATGATGATGTATCTTGAAGATTAATAAAAACATATATTTTTGCAGTGATCATGTCCTAGATCCACCCGAAATTGAATAAGGGGATTTGTTGCACAGTATTTTGTCACCGACCCCGCATCCCCTAATCCCAGGTAGAGTCGATCCCTGAATGGCATCTGTTTTGTGTCATACATCAAAATATGTGTCCACATCTTCCATATCACTCAAGAAGATTAGCCATGCTCATTAATCCTGAAGTTGACCTTTTTTATCAATGTTTCATGATTGTCGCAGGACATTGGTTTCCTATGTGAGAGGATGGACCAGAATGAACAAGAACCTCACGACACCATCGCAAGAGTACATCTGTTCTCAGTAACAGTCAGATTTTAGGGATCATCGCAAGTCATCAATATCCTACTTGTGACAATAGCTCTGAATACACTATTGCCTCGTGATGTCGTCTCTAAGTCTTAGTGTTTGACTCGCGACGACCTAGATATGGCGAATTAGTTCAAACATAATGCTTCTGGGTGGTTCTAGAACTAGCTTTTGGGTCAAGGAAGTTTGCCTTTCCTCATTTGAGATGGTGGTTCCACCTTTTGAGTAAACTCCCATGAAGATAAGCTTCCTCTCCCTCATTTTTGGAGGCTCCTCCTCTTATAAAAGCATCCTCCATGACTATGATCAACTAATTTTTTGGTAGTAAGCAAATTAACTAGTTCTTGGTGTTGGATTGATAGTTTGCAGTGTGAATTGTTGATAGTCTAGAAATTGGTTGTGGATTGATAGTGTGAAATGGTTTTATAGAGAGAAATCCTTGTTGTGATTGCCTTAGTCTCATACTAGTGCTTTTGGGTGAGAGAGAGAGACATCAGCCTTTATGGTAGACCTTTGAGAGTGAATGCTTATGGATACATACTAACTAGACCCTTAGAGGAATCTAAACGAGTCTTGAATGACTGCCACTCTGGTGCATGTGGTGGTCATATGTCTGGTTATGCCACTGCCCAAAAAATCCTTCATGTTTGTTACTTTTGGCCCTCCATTTTTAAGGACTGCATTCTCGTTGTCCATTCATGTCGCACGTGTCATATTTACCAGTGGAATATGCATGTGCCACCTTCCCTTTTGCATCCTGTCATTACCATGGGCCCTTTTGCTAAATGAGGCATTGATTTTATGACCTGTAACCCTCGCTCGGCTGGGGGGCATGGGTATATCATCGTTATCGTCGATTACTTTACAAAATGGGTTGAATTGATGCCTACATTGTCTAATGACGGTAAGACAGCTGCACAATTCCTATTCAATCATGTGATTACTTGATTCAGAGTCCCTTAGGCTATTGTCACTGATCACGGTTCTCATTTCCGTGATTATATGATGACTAAGTTAACAACCCAATTAGGCTTGCGTCATGATAGTTCAACTCCTTATTACCCTCAGGCCAATGGCCAAGTCGAAGCCATCAACAAAGTGTTGGTTACGATGCTTTAGTGTACCATTGGAATGCACAAGTCCAACTAGCACTTGATGTTATTTTCCACCTTATGGGCCTACCATACCTCAATCAAGGATGCAACCAGATTCACACCATTTCAACTAGTTTATGATCTAGAGGCTACCCTTCTGATTGAATGCGAAATACCTTCTCTCAAGTTAGCTGTCGAATTGCTCCCAAATACTACTCCCATGGAAGAACATCTTCTTTATCTAGAGTGGCTAGATGAGACCCGTCGACTTACTTCTTTAGTCATTGAACCACAGAAGAAGAGAGTGAAAACTCACTTTGATCATACTTTTAACCCTTTTTCTCTCCCTAAGCGAGATTTAGTCCTGCTATATGATCAAGAAAATGATAAGCTGGGGGTAGGAAAATTCGAACCTATGTGGCATGGGCCCTATATTATGAAACGTGTTTTGCAAAAAGGGGCCTATGAGCTAATTGACTATGAAGGAAACCCTTTGGATAAGCCCCGGAATGGGCTTTATCTTAAAAAATACTATGCATGAGTCTTTCATGCATCCACTGCGTACATAGGTGTGTTTTTTATTTTGTACATGCTTGGCTTGGTGTGTAAGCATTTGCCACTTATTGTGTCTTTTTACTTCTTATGCAGATGTTTGTTGCACCTTATATCAGTTTCGCTATGGTTCCTGTCGCAATACCCAGAATCTTTCCTCTGTGGCATGGGTGATCTACGATCCTCACAGTGAGTTACTAGACATTTAAGGTGTTTTTTTAGGGTGTACCACAAACAATGTCGCCGAATATAGCACCGTCATCGAATTACTAGTTGAGGTTGTTGACCTCAATATTCATGCATTGATTGTGAATCTAGACTCTCAGCTTGTTGTTCTTCAACTTAACGGGCGTTATTCCCTCAGAAACCCTCAAATTTTAAGGTTGTATTTACGTGTTCGCTTGCTGGAAAGAAATTTTGATTATATCACATATCAACACATTCCTAGAAGGCTAAATACATTAACTGATGCATTAGCAAACCATGTATTAGATAGACATTTACGTAATTTATAAAAATCATAGACAAGTATTTAGACACAATAAGTAGATGTAGTAAAACATGGATAGGTGTATATCATGTGTTGCACACCATGACACTCAAAAAATATATCTATATGTCCAAAAAACAATATGTGTGTTCAAGTTACATCACGAGAGACATGTCTCTCAAACTTTGCAGAAAATGAAACATAGAAGTCTACTATGGATGATGCTCTCTATAGAAGACTATTTTTCGGACCACCCGTATAAGTAGCCAGTGTATCCTATTCGACACACACACGATGTGTCATTGGTACTGTCTGGGGATCTCTTCGAATCCTCTGTAATCTAGGATATCCTCAATCAAGCCCTCTAGGTTCCGAGCTATCTCTTCCTCAGCATCTCCACCCGAAGGTGGTAAGGCAATCTCTTTGTTAGCCCTCCGAGTAGTAGGAGCGAGACCTACTAGTCTCTCAAGTCCAACATCTGCAAAAAGATGAACATAATAATCAAGACATGTATATTTAAAATCCAAAAACAAACAAAAAAAACTACAAAAATTTTGTCGGTTAAACTGAGTATTTTACCTCTCTCATCCCACTGTTCTCCAGGAGGAAGCAACATGTTTGGGTCGCCCCTGAAGTCTATCCCAGCATATGGCCAATCCTTGATTATGACCTGCTAGCGGTTCATCCACTCGATAAATTCAGGACCCCATGACACAGGCTGGCCATCGCCTCCTCACAGCATCACAAGAGCCCACCAGGTAATCTGTGTCTCTCATGATCCTCGCCATCCCACTGTGACATCTTGCCTCTAAAGGATTGGTACTCACTCTAGCATGAGCGATGCCAAGATCGAACCATAACCAAATTGTTTTGTCTCACCCCTATGGCATTTGGTCAATTGTCTCTTCATGTTAAGAGACACGGCCTACGCCCAGTCAAACATAGTGGGATTTAAATAGTCTAAGGCTAACCACAGTTGAGTTTTGGTTGCCTCATGTTGGGCTTGGGAGCCAACTGCCCTAGTGATAGTTAATAGCAAAACCTGCACTGACAAATCATTCACCAAGGTAATCTGCAGTTTCCCACTCGTAGATGATTTCTGTGCTCGTGGGCACACTTTTGCAATAATATTGTCTAGCGAGTCTCCAGTAACTCGAGTACCCACCATGCGAGGTCTCTCGCCTCGCCGTGACAATTCAGTGAAAAAATAGATGTCTGTGGCATCAAATTTGATTTCTTGCCCACAAATGATAATTTTTCCCTCCGTTGGATTCCACGCTCGGATCAAGTACTCCAAGAGATCCAGTTGAGCTCTCAGTAGTGGTGTTAAGAAGAATTTTAATAGCCCACAGTTCCATAAGATATTCAGGCAATGAGGATTGGCTACCCGCATCACATCATCTTCATTGTGAGTGTGTTCCTGCCAAAAGAAAGACATTTTGTATCCCTGCATGCACCAAAATCCTTTTATTAAATCCCATTCAACCATTTTCATATCTTAAAACTATTTAAAAATGAAGTTTTTTTTTTTATTACTCGCGCTTGTCACAGTTTTTTTTAAAACAGCTACAATGGGCTGATTTGCATAGTTCAAACATTCTTGGGTCATCGCGGGTGTACATCAATTTCCTGCGATGATATTGTTCTTTCCACATGCAAATTTCTCGCTCATCGTAACCCCATAGGGGAAACTTGCGACGACCGAGGCGGAATTTTTGTCCAGAAAACCTCTTCAAATACTGATCTAAAACAAGAAATTGCATTTAAATTTGGTGGAAAAACAAAGATAGGGATGGGGTATTTACCTAGAGGAAGCACAAGAGGCAATGGACCATTGAGTTTCCCGAAATCAATCGCTCAGGTATGCAATGTTTGAAGTTTTTTACCACAATAAAAAAACACAAGTAAAATCATTTTTCACCATAATGTGTCTTTTATAATATTTTTTTCAAAAAAATTAGGGTTTTCCTTAAGGTTTGAAATTAGGGTTTTTTGACCTATATGTGTGTTTTTGCGAAGCAAATCTTATTCTTGTGTTTTCTTGTAGTGATAGGTGTTTTGAGTGTTCGTGATGATCAATGCATGGATTATTTACTCAAGCAATACCAAAAAACCTTTTCCAAGTCAACTTTAAGCTCTTTTCTGACTCTTGAAATGTGAAAAGATTGCCAAGCCCTTGTCGTTTCGAGCTCGTTAATGGTTACGAAACGTTGTGTCCGTAGTAAGTTTTTTACTTCTTTGGGTTAGAGGCACTATTTACGAAAAGTACTCCTTGAATGAAATGGTCAAGCGGTTCTCTCGAGTATCATTTTCTACCTTTTTGGGCTTGAGAGACGCAAACATACGAAAAGGGCCCCTTTGGAGTTTTCTTTTCCGTGTCTTTTTCAAACTCTCTAAACATAAAAAAGTCTCCTAGTTTTACCTATGTCGGACTCGTTAAACCCTAACGAAATTAGACTCATTTCCATGATGCGACCCGAGCTCCTCCTCCCTAGGGCTCATTAAAATTTCACTAGGTTGGATTTGTCCGAAGGACAAACTTATATTGCAAGCATACACTATCCCCTTCAAGCTTGTGATTCAAAACTAATGGGGTACTCACCAGCAATGGTGGGTGAAAATTTTGCAAATATTATGTTGATTACCTACGGCAGCTTGTCACTCTTGAACATCGACACCTTTGTTACTTTCTCGCCGGGTTTGGGACATCCTCACTTTTTCATTGGCCTTTCGGAGTTTGGCTTCATCATTTGGCCTCATTCCATTCGATCCCTATTGTCTCCACATGACCTTTGATCCCTTGGTATCGAAATGCTGCCACATTCCAGACTCATGTCGCCGATATGTTCAAGAGCTTAATCCTTTTGTACTTTTCACCATTACATCCTCCTCTGATTCTCTGTTTCATCCATCTACATCTTGTTCCTTTGTCTCGCTTCGTTGATGTGGGAAATATTATGGCCCTCCTGCAACAGATCACTTCTTGTCGACATCAACTCATTATTCAGGAAGACTCCTTTTGGGTACCTTGGGGGTTGCATGCCTCAATGGCAAGTTCTTCGCATTCGACGATAGACTTGCATTATTGGTCTTCGATCGGGTGATTCCACAAGTGTTCGACTCCAGATCATTCTTCACACTTTGTGGATTGTACTGGCAGTACCTTGTGAACCATTGACATTACTAGTGGTCTCTCTCATGCTTGTTAATAGCTCACATCATTGGCCGGTAATCAAGACCCATGCTCGAATTCAACACAATTATTCGCATATTAAAAATTATACGATGGACAGGTCGGGATTCAAGACCCTGGGCTTAGATCACACAAGTCTAGGTTGTGTGGATTATTTATACCTGACTCTTTTGATTGGATGGTTGCAACCATACTTGAGTCTTTTTGGATCGCTATGACCATACCTATGTTTTCATATGGTCTTTTCGACTGGATGGCTACGTCCATACCACAGACCAGTTCTATCTATCTTTTAGATGGCTGCGCCCATACCTCGATTACATATATTTCCTTCAGAGATATCACTTGTACTTGCATCCATAGGTTCTCCACGATGATGTTTTGGTTCAGTTATGGTTTTGTAAATCATTTCACCCCTCCCACTCTCTCAGCCTTCATAATTTAAGGGGCATCGGTTACACAGTATTTTGTCACCGACCCTGCATTCCCTGATCCCGAGTAGAGTCGGTCCCTGAATGGCATCTGTTCTGTGTCATACATCAAAATATGTGTCCACATCTTCCATATCACTCAAGAAGATTAACCATGCTCATTAATCCTAAAATTGACCTTTTTTACCAATGTTTCAAGATCGTTGCAGGTCATCGGTTTCCTATCTGCAACAATGGACCAGAGTGAACAAGAACCTCACGACACTGTTGCAAGAGTACATATGTTCTCAGTGATGGTCGGATTTTAGGGATCATCACAAGTCAATAGTATCCTACTTGCAACGATAGCTCTGAACACACTATTGCCTTGCGATGTCATCTTTGAGTCTTAGTGTTTGACTCGTGACGACCTAGATATGGTGAATTAGTTCAAACATAATGCTTCTGGGTGGTTTTGGAACTGGTTTTTGGGTCAAGGAAGTTTGCCTTTCCTCATTTGGGATCATGGTTCCACCTTTTGAGTAACCTCCCATGAAGGTAAGCTTCCTCTCCCTCATTTTTGGAGGCTCCTCCTCTTATAAAAGCATCCTCCATGATTATGATCAGCTAGTTTTTTGGTAGTGAGCAAATTAGCTAGTTCTTGGTGTTGGATTGATAGTTTGTATTGTGAATTGCTGATAGTCTAGAAATTTGTTGTGGATTGATAGTGTGAAATGGTTTTATAAAGAGAAAGCCTTGTTTTGATTGCCTTAGTCTCATACTAGTGCTTTTGGGTGAGAAAGAGAGAGCCATCATCCTTTTTGGGAGACCTTTGAGAGTGAATGCTTATGGAGGCATACTAACTGGACCTTTCAAGGAAGCTTGTGACATCAAGGCATGGTTGTAAGCTTTACTTTTGCTCATATTAATACAATCAATGGTTATTTCCTATATCATGTATGAAATATATTTGATATCTTATGGTTCCTTGACTCTGTAACTGGATAGTTCATTTTTGTGCTCTATTATGTGTTCCATTGTTCTCTTATGTTGTTTCAAGTGAATCACTCATCAAGGAGAAGAAAATGATAGCTAGAGCAGCGTAACGAAGATTGCATCGAACACTGGCATAAGTTAGGCTCTTTCAATGTGTTGATGCCTCTAAAATCACTGCATCAACATCGAGGAAAACCACCCGGTCCGAACCTTAGTGCAGCTCCTTTTCCATTTTGTGTGGTAGCTCCGACTGGATATAATGGGACCAGTTTCCCAGTGATATATGAGTTGATGGGTGATTGTTTTGTAGTGGGTAACGAAGGTGATAAGTTTTTTATCCTATAATGAAAAAGTATACAAATATAACTAATCTAACCCGGGTTTCTTGTTAACAACACGATTCTTTATTATTTCTATTAAAAAAATAATCATATAGATGGCTTATTCGTCAAATAGAAAGATGCATTCATATAATGATTACTTTGTTTAAGAAGTTAAACAAAGTAATTATAAAAACATTATCACATTCATCATAATATATATCACTGGCATATATATCCAAATGATAACAATTCTAAAAATTTTAGAAATGATACGCTAAAGAATTACTCGAAAAACATACATATATCAATAATAGCAAGTTTCAATAAATGTTCATTCACATAGAGAAATAAGACAAAAACAGTGATAATAGTACCGTATGAATTTGAATTCTCCTTATGTAAACAACACTCAGATTCTGCTTTACTATTTGAGAAAGCCTTTAAAAGATGAAAAAGTGCAAGTCTCGCAAAAGCTTCTTTCACAAAAATGCAGAACTTTGGTCCAGCACTTGATAGTAAAAAAAATATTAGAAGTACAGAAGTGCAACTCCCAAGTCAAGTTTTAATACAAATTGAGGACCCTTTCTAAATAAATGAAAGGGTCTTAAATAACAAAAATAAAAACTAACTATCAATAAAAATCACTATGTGATGTTCTAATTATAAACATGAAAATCTGGGATTCATTATAAAAATAACAGTGCAGAAGTGGTTGAACGAATTCACTGAATCAACTTCTTTTCTAGTGATTGCAGTTGGCAAATTGCGAGAATTGGTTGGATTTCTAGAGGTTGACTCATCCTAGAGTGTAGCTGGGCTTTGTAGGTGGCATCGAAGAGTTTGGGGATCATGCAGCTGACCGTGTCGGAAAGGCATTTCATGGCCATCTGCTAGCTATGTGGCTTGACTAGTAAAAACCAAAATGTTTCCCATGTCAAGTTTTGGACTTCTCCAATCTGTTTTTCTCTGTTCACCAACTCCTGTTTCCAATGATGTTCCAATGCCTTTACTTTTTGGAGTTTACCTAGAGAGAAATTGGATATCAAATTAGACATATATAAATTGTTTGTTGAAGCTCTGCATCTAGAAGTTTCCCTTTCGACTTTCATTAGCTGACTGAAAACAGGATTTCCTTGTGTGATTCTTGTATTTTTGGCAAGTTGGTAGCCATTCCTTCTGTGGAATCTTGCCAAGATAAAAAATTTGTTAACCTTTCATCTATCTTTTCCAATTCCAGTCTGGCATCCACTACCTTTTTAATCAGTGATGTAATGATATCGCACAAGGGGTTGGCTAATGATATGTTGTGGCAAAGAATGTTCAACTGTTGGGACAAGGCTTTGGTTATCTCCAAGGCTTCTTTTCTGAATTCACTTACCTGTGGATAACCCCTATGCCTTTCTATCTGTTCTTGCATTTGTGCATTTTATCCTCATTTTCCTTCTTTTCTTGCTCACTTATCATCTGAAGCCTGCTTAATTCTTGGGACAATTCCTGTTGTTTATGGAGAGTCTGGTCATCAAGCCTCTATTTCTCTAGTTTGAACTACTCTCTTAGTCACTCATTTTTGTTGTCTCTGCTTAGCTAGCTTTTGTTTGAGCTGACTTATCCTTTGTTGTCCTTTTGCTGATTGCACCTCAAGTTGAGTGATCCTCTGATCTGTTTGAATGATCAGTTGGTTGACCTTTGAGGCTTTGTCCATTATCACTACTATGTAAGCTCTTGCATACTAAGACAACTTTGTTAAATCCTCAGAGGAATTGACTTCTGCTTTCCATACCACATTCATCATTTCTTCCTGAGGAGTTAGAAGAGGACTTTGATCAATTTTCCTATTTTTCCTCTGTCTTTTAACTACAACCCTGTGCTTCGGACTGTAAAAGGCATCTAGGGATGGTATCTCTTCTCTTGTTAGTACAATCTCCTCTGTAGGATTTTCGGGGATGATTTCTATGTCCTAATGAACTATGGGTAGGCCACTTGTTCCTTCAATTGGAATACTAATAACTTTAGGCTTCTGTGTTGTAGGCAATTTTGGTGTAGTGAGCTCTTGGGATTTACTCTAGTTTTTTTATGAATAGGTCAAACTGCTCATATTCCTTTAGTAAAGTAGGATCAATATTGATACTCCTATCAAGGGTCTCACTAGTTCTTTTGCTTGTATGTTCTTTTTCTGGGGTATTTTCCTTTTGAGGAGTCTTTTCCATAATTTTCTCTTCACAGTGGCCTTCTAGTTACATCATAGAGGTAATATTTAACAAGTCCAGAGGCAGCGTTTCCAATCTCTATGTTTTGAACTTAAAAAATTCCTCTAATCCCTCTACTCCCAATTTGATTTTTGCCAGTTATTTTACTTCAGAAAATAACTTGGCTTAAGCAAAAAAATCATCATAATTATCCTTCTCATGTTCAAACTTGGCAATTTTGACATGAGAAGTGAAATTGTAGGCAACAGATTTTGGATCATATTGCCTCTTTGGGATGACTGCTAACTTTAACATTCTAATTTTCTCAGCTTCCTTCTCTGCATGTTTGGAGTCATGTAGTGTGAAAGTACCACATTGGAGGGGGAATGAAGGCCATATCTATTTTTTAGACTCCTTTATATTTCTTGACATTCCTTCTAATGTTATCTGATATGTTATTTCTCTAGCAAATAACTTATCAGGAATGTATAAAGGAAGGACATGTGGGTCAGTATTGCTACCAAACAACCTAATGTAGGTGAACTTCTCTTCACCAAACCAACTACCAATTGATGTTAAGTTGAAGCTGGCTTCATCAGACAACCTAGGAGCAGGTCTATTGAATATAGCATAATGCACAAGGAGGATGAAACCATGACAAATTCTATAAAGATGGTTTTTATAATGGGCTTTCCACAATTCTTTGTGATAGATATGAATGAAGTTTGGGTCCTGCAAAGTCCATTCCTAACCTAAAATGGGGTAATCAGATTTGAAACAAATAGTGTCCAAAATGTAGGCACTCATATAAAATGGGGGTATTACTCGAGTAGTCACAAACCTGTTTTTCCTATAATCCAGTATTTGGTTGGCCATTTTATCAGAAATATGGTCGCCTAATCCATGATATATGAGTTAACTGCAACCTCCATTAAAGGTACCATCTCTATAGAAAACCTCGTTGAATCTTCGACTCCAAAGAGTCTGCATATCATAGCACCAGCATAACAGTAAGGAGATGCTAATGAGTCTACGGAGTAGTTACCCATTGATTCATGCTTATGTTTGTTTGGAAAATGCCTCCACTTTCTGATAGGGTTCGACTCCATGGAATTCTCCTTGGCGAACGATTCCAGGAATTCTTTGTTGTACTGCTTCTACGGTTCAGGAAAATGGTACATCCTTTTGATATCTTCCACTCTGAACGACCCAAATATCCTTCCATTAGCTGTAAAGAATGTTTTGTCTGTTATGTTGATACTTTCGATCACCCATCTAACCAAGTCATTGTAGGGTAATACCTTGGCTCGGGCTGCTATTCTATGAAGATAAGAGCTAGCCAACTCCTTAAGAGTACTCTCTGATTTGTCAGTGGAATCTGCTGTCCCTGATTCTTCTTCAATCACTTCCGGATCCTCGGCTTCCATTAAATTGTATATACTTTCTCATGAAGCCTTTCCTAGGCCGAGGAAAGCAGTATTAGCAATCAAGACCTTTTTAACTGGTTCCTCTTTGGCTATGACATGGGCCTTTGATTTCTTTGATTTATTCGTCATTTTCACTAGATTCATCGATTTAGACTTTCTCTGTAAAAAGAAACAAAAGACCGTAACAGAGAAAAATTTTTTGTTCAAAGCCAATGTAGAATATAAAATATTAATGGTAATTTAAGGGTGATAAGCAATACGAAATCTAATATTACCACGGATGAAATCTTCGAAGGATTCAACCGTAACTACCCTATTAATGATTTCCTTAATTGCCAATCGCGATACTTAAATGCAATTATGATATGTAGCATTGCTTATAACAATTCTTTAAATTGGATCTCATGACTTTCCCGATCAGCGATTAGCGAAAATCTCATATCGCATATCAGGGAGCACAAACGTTATGTTTTAGCAGTTTACTTATATAGCTTCGATTGCGATAAATAATGAGTTTTCATAGGGAAGTGTGGTAATCTTTTATAAAGAAATAAATCATTTTTTTTAAGCTTTAAACCCACAAGCATTGTTTTAACAATCATATTTCACTTTTTATTGAAAAGCGCACTTTTTCAATAATGAAATCGCATCGGCAAATTCCATATGGCATTCGTTATGTATTTCATGTTTTCAGCGATGGCCGATTGCAATCGGATTATCGCATTGGGAGGTTTACATGTACCCTTGGAATGTTTCTTTGATAACTTTCGATTTGCACTTTCTGATAGAGTTATCGCATCGGTGATTGCCAATGGAAGCCTTAAGTCTGTCCTTTAATAAAAGGGTGCGACATATTCTTTTATATTTTCTTTTACGAGAAGGTCTTGTTTGATATTTACATTGGATCGGACCTTTGATAAATATTTTCATGTGTTTTGTGGATAAATCAAAGTTTGAAA